>LPNX010302045.1:116538-143336 GCA_001517045.1 Pseudotsuga menziesii
CTGCTCATGAAAAGAAGGCCTAGACTACGAAAAGACATTTGCAGCCAGTAAGAGTTTAAACACATACATGGAGCTTGATGAATATCTTAACCTTTGCTACAAGGTTGATAGAGGATGACAAGCTCATAGATGGGTGCAAGATGAACTTTTGAAGAAGTTCAAGATAGAGGATCTTAGTATCCAGTGATCCTAGATGGATACTACTTGTCACTCTAGTACAGAATGTTTCAGTGCATAGAGTACGGAATTCAGAGGGAGTATGATGCTCCGCTTCAGAGGGAGTGATTGCAGAAGATCTTGAGGTTCGACATGATATGACAGGATGGGCATATTACTGATGAATCTAGGCTTTACTGAGAGTAAAGTGGATTCCAACCTTTGCTTCAAGGTTGAAGACGGAAAATCAGCAATGCTCCTGTTATGTATTGATGCACTATTGATTCTAGTTATGGAGGTGTGGCAGAGTACAGATGGAATCTTCCTTGGACAAGGGAAGTATGCAGTAGAGATCCTGAAGAGGTTTGGGATGATGGCTATGGCCACACCTATGGCATCGAACTTGAAGCCATTGTGTGATGCTTCGTCAGAGTCGGTTGATGCTATGATGTATCGTCAGATGATTGGGTCATTGATGTACCTGACGAACATCAGACCAGATATTTTCTTTGCCGTGAACACCTTGAGCCAATACTTGACAGATCTGAGAAATGTTCACTTGATTGCTGCAAAGCATATTCTGAGGTACCTGAAGGGTACAATTGATTATGGGCTCAAGTATGATGCGAATCAGCAGATTAACCTGGAGGGTTATGTTGATTCAGATTGGGAAGGCAGTGCCATCGACAGGAAGAGTACTTCAGGATGTTGCTTCAGTATGGGATCAGGTGTGATCTCTTGGTTTAGCAGGAAGCAATCCTATGTGGCATTGAGTACAGCTGAAGCAGAGTATGTCGCAGCTCGTTCAGCTAGTTGTGAGGTAGTATGGCTGAGGAAGCTACTGTATGATATATATGATCTCCAGTTAGATGCTACTTGTATACACTGTGACAACCAGAGTTGCGTGAAGTTGTCAGAGAATCCAGTGTTCCATGACAAGTCGAAGCATATTGAGATCAAATATCACTATATCAGGGATATGGTGCAGAGAGGAGCAGTGAAGCTCCTGTATGTTGCGACGGAGGAACAGATAGCTGATGTATTGACGAAGCCATTGGCTAGGCTAAAGTTTGAGTACTTCATAGAGAGACTTGGTGTTCTCCAGATTGAGGATTCCTCCCATAGAAAGTGATGAGATCCAGAGCCATTCTGACATGGTGAGAGGATTGGTTCCTTCCATGGTCAGATGTAAGGGCTGAGGTATTCTGTCATGGTGAGAGGATTGGTTCCTTCCATGACTGATATGAGTACTGAGATCCATAGCCATTCTGACGAGGAGGTCAGATGTAAGGGCTGTGCCATTCTGTTCATGTCTAAAGGATTTAGTTCCTTCCATGTCAGATGTAAGTGCAAAAATCTCTCTTCAGTGTGGTTGAGAGTCTTCCATCATTGGATGGGATTGTGCCATTTTGACGAACAGGTCAGATGTAAGGGCAGAGCCATTCTGTGCATGGCTAAAGGATTTAGTTCCTTCCATGGTAGATGTAAGTGCAGAAATCTCTCCTCGTTAGAGTTGAGAGTCTTCCATCATTGGATGGGATTGTGCCATTCTGACGAGCAGGTCAGATGTAAGGGCAGAGCCATTCTGTTCATGGCTAAAGGATTTAGTTCCTTCCATGTCAGATATAAGTGCTAGCCATTATGTCGAGTATGACAGATGTAAGAGCAACTGCCATTCTAGGAATGGAGGCACCTGGTCAGTTACCAGGAACACTCAGTCAGGTTGTGCAGATGAGCATGTAATCAGTCCTGGGAGATTTACAGATGGTCTTTTGAGGTTTTGCCTATGGCATGTAATTCGGTGCCCTAGGACATCTGGAAAATGCTCTTTCGAGGTTTTGCTCTGGGATGGCATGTAATCAGCCCTGGGAGATCCTATAGGTTGGGCCGTGTGCTCGTAATCAGTCCTGGGATCCTCTTGCGAGGTTTTTCCATGACCACATGTAATCAGCCCTGGGAGATCCTATAGGTTGGTCTGTGTGCCCGTAATCAGTCCTGGGATGCTCTTGCGAGGTTTTGTGGTGAGGTCACATGTAATCAGCCTTGGGAGATCCTATAAGTTGGGCTGTGTGCCCGTAATCAGTCCTGAGATTCTCTTTCGAGGTTTTGTGACGCACGTAATAAGTCTTGAGGATTCTCCAGTATGGCCAGTGATGATGAAGACCTACAGGTGGTGGGCCTACATCCAGCATGAAATAGGGTTGGCTCTGTAGAACTTCCTATGACAAGATAGTACACACTTGATGATGACCAGTGGAGATCCAGATCGAGCTATGATCCAGATCCAGTTATGATGACTCCGAGAGATCCAGATCGAGTGATGATCCAGATCCAGCAGTGATGATCCAGATCCTGTCCAGAGAGATGATCCAGATCGAGTGATGATCCAGATCCAGTCCAGTGATGTTGATCCAGATCGAGTGATGATCTAGATCCAGTGATGCCATTTTATGATGATCCAGATCGAGAGATGATCCAGATCCAGATGACTTGAAGACGAAGATGACTTGAAGATGAAGATGACTAAGATGATCCAGTTAAAGCAGAGAAGAAGACCAGTGCTGAAAAATCGTGTCGAAAGAATACCTTCCTAGTTAAGAGGGAGTGTTGATGTATATGTAACTTTGGAATGTATTCTTCTATGTATTTTATATTATTGTAACCTGATGTTTATTCCGGGATGTTTCTATTATGTATTTGAGTCATGTGGTCATGCCCCGATGTTCCGATCGGGAGGATTATAATGTAAACAAGTCATATCAACTCATTGGGTAAGTCCCCACAGTTTAGGGGCACTTGAGTTATTATACACTAATTAAGGTGTAGGCTCGAGTAGTAATTATTAGGTTAAGTGCACTTCAAGTCAACGAAAGAATATAAATAGAGAGTGAGAGTCTCTCTATTTATCACCTGTGACTTAGCTCTCTTGCTCTCTCAAGTGTGGCGCACTTTTGGAGAAGGAAATTCTTGTGCTTGACAGAAGACAGAAGGCTGCTATTGTGAAGGGAGTTCATCTTACTGTTTTGGGATCACATCTTGTGGTGATACTATCTTAGAGGAAGTTGAGGGGTTTTCTCCATTTATGGTTTCCCCTCCTAAAATATTTGTGTCTCTTGTCTCTTGTGATGTGCTTATGTGATTGTTGTGCTTGTTATTCTCTCAGTGAAAAGATCTTAACATAATGCTAGCTTAAATGTTGAAAAACTAACACACATATCACATATGTGTTATAACACATGTATGTTTTATCGCATATGTGTTATATCACATATGTGATATGGATACACTCATTTTTACTTAACAAGCAGTTTTTGTTACGTGATTGCTAAATCTCATATGCGATATATCACATATTCGATATATCGCATATGTGATTTAGTGGATATCAAATATTTAAACTCGATAACCTTATAATGGAACCCATACCAATGGTTAAGACCTCCAGACCTATCCTTGGACCATGGTAGTGTCTTCAGAACTATCTCTTGTCTAGATATATTCATAATGGTTCCTATGACCATGGTCAATGTCTCCTAAACAAGCTTCAATGCATAAAATAGTATAATGGCACATGTATCCCATATAAAGGAGAAATATCCCCTTTAAAGGGCATGTGTAGTATTTTAAGACTTGTTTCTATTACACTATTGTCCCATTAGCATGGTTAAGACCCTGAGAACCATAAGTTAGTGCATAAAACCTCATAATGATACCCATATCCCACTAAAGGCCAAATATTCCATCTATAAGGCATGTGTGTTGATTAAGGGACTTATTGTCTTCTCTTCCATGACTATAGTCAATGTCCAGAGACCCATCCCTCCCATCCAAAAACCTATAATGGCACCCATATCCCATTATAATGGCACCCTTATCCCATTATAATACCATTTAGAATCCCAATATTCCATCCACATGATCTATGGGGTGGCTCATGGCCCAACATTACATTCGTTAAGAGGGGAGGAGTCAAAGGATGGAGATGAAGGTGTAGAGGTAATCATAGGAGGGAGGGAGGGATAGGTAGGGGACATATATGGGGGGGATGAGGGAGGAGAAATATTAGGGGAAGGGAGGGATGGGTAGGGGAGAGATATGAGGGTGGGTGGAGGGAGGACAAATATAAAGGGAAGGGATTGGTGGGAGGGGAATAAATATAAGTGGGAGGGAGAGCCCTGGGGTCATAGACATTGTCAAGGGATGAAACCTCTATTTTAGGCCCTAAATGAAGCTTCTAGCCATCTAGGACCACCAATAACATTGTAAACCACCATATGCTACCTCTTGAGGCCTTTCTTAGCTTTGTGTGTGGGCATTGACACCGTTAGGTTGTTTTAATCACAAATGATGGTTGAGCAATGGGGAAACCCAGGTTGTAGACACTAAATGAAGCTTCTAGGGATCCAAAGGAAAGAATAATGTATCAATCCACCACACATGACCTCTCTATGGGGTCTTTGGCCTTATCTTAGGGATATGTGATTGATTGGTGATTTTGTTTATAGTAGTTATGGGTCTTGAGGCCATATGCATGGAAATGAGAGGAAACCCAATCCTTAGTCCCTAAATGAACCCCTTAGTCATTGAAGGTCACTAAGTAGACTTCAAACTACCACGGAGGACCTATTAATAGTATCCGTACCCAAATACTGGGGATAATCATGCCATCGAGAGGTTTTAAATAGTAGACATGGTTCTCAAGGCCTTAGACATGGTTGACGAAGTTAACTGAAGTATTAGTCCATAAAGGAATATTATATCTCTCCAAGGCCTCAAATGATACCTCGAATCACCTCACATGACTTACAAGCCCTAGGTATGGGTCGTGTGGCCTTCGAGATTGTTGGGCGATTAAACATTGGGATTGTACTCTAAAAAACCTTCTAGGAATCCATGGCCATGAAAAACACCTCAAATGACCAGCCATGACCTCTTGAAGTTACCCTTTCCTTCGAGTGGTGACATAAATGTTGTTAGAAGGTTTTGGATAGTAGATATGAATCCATGGGTGTTGGAAATTGTTAAGGTAGGAAACCTAGTCCCTGTACCATAAAGAAAACTTCTTAGAATATATTTTTAAGAAAGAAATTTGATCCACCATACATGACCTCATGAGCATATCGTGGACATAGTTATGGGAGAAACCCTAAGTTGTTCTTGAGCACAATGTATACATCGTGGAGCCTCAAAATAGTTGAGAGATGACACCATGGCCTTAGGCCCTAAAAGATGTTTTTTTATGTCCACAAACAAAAATAATGCTTTAAAACAACATAAATTATTTCGCAATCCTTATCCTCATAGCAGATTTGCTTGTACCATTAGGAATAATTTAGAGCTAGATATGAGTTTCAAGCCTTAGAGAAAGGTTAGGAGACAAAAATCAATCATTAAGTCTAAAAAGCATCTTCTATGTCTTAAGCGTCATGAACAAGCGCCATGGACAAGCGCCTTGAACCTCCAATAATCTCACCTCATTATCCACAACCATTGACAAATTTTAGACTAAGCGTTGTGCTTTTGCCACACTAAGCCGCTTTGGAGGGGCCAATAAGTACCATGATATTTTCTTTTTAGGTGGGGTTTCTCACAAAGATAATCCACTAACTTGGTATTTACTCTTTTTTACTCTCGTACCAAGCTAGTTAAGAAAAAACACATATGCATTATAACACATATGCGATATATAGAATATGTGATATGACTAACGCTAAAACACATATGCGTGTTTTTAGAATTAATTTAAAAACTCTACAAGAATAAGGTTTGGCATTATGTTCTCAAATAGCTTCGGACTACCGAACCTATTGGCTAGGACAAATAAACCAGGGCTATTTTGTGTCTTTTAGAACTCTATCAATATGCTTAGTTTTGATGGCATGTTTTTCTTTCACAAATACAATAATTTTTTATGAAAATTTAGAATATTGTAGAGTATGGTCTTACAATTCTGAATATGTAGTTTTTTCCTTCAAATGTATGTTTTAATTACTTATTATTATTTTTTTAAATGACACACATTAGTTTTAAAAAATTGATACATCGATTGATTTTTATATAGCTTTTGATTTCCTTCACCATTTCCCAAGAAACATATATGGTGCACTAGAAGAGAGCAAACTCTACAATATTATATATAGAAATCAAGGATTTCGTTAATTTTTTCCTTTAAAGTGTTGCACCTACGCCGAAATTTTTTATTTCAATCTTTTCTAACTTCAATAATTAATAGTAAAAAGAATAATCATAAAAATTTATGAATAAATAGTGTTGCACTAGGCCAATATGTCCTTTAAATGTGTGCAATATTTTATCCAAAATTGACATTATTTACCTCATATATTGCTGTACGTGCACAAACATATATGTTATGATGTGCTGAAAATTTGAAAACCCAATTTCACAAAAACTAATTTTAAAATCATTTACACATTTTTTCTGCATAAATGTTATATATTATGAAATTTGATTCAATTACCTATCTTTTGTCTTTTTACTTCATTTCCAAATACGTGATGGAAATACCCTAATTCTCACCTTCTAATTCTCACCTAAAGTGAGAGGTTCGAGTTTTTCCAGTATTATGTGGTATCTAAAGTGTCTTTAAAGGATTTCATGTTTGTGCGTCAGCCCCATATTCATTGCGTGGGAAAGAAATAGATCAGGCCACTCGCTCTCATACCATGTTAATGATAAGAAGAGAACCAGAAAAAAGGACTCAAAACACAATGGGCTTCTTCATTTCCTGGGCAACTCAATAGTAACCAAGTATTTATAAAACTACATAACAGCAAAACCATAAGTGAATAACATGGGTCAAAGAATACCACCAGCGTAGATCCAAATCATAGGCTCTATAAAGCACAGAGAGAGATGAAATCTCTGGAGGTGCAAAATAATTTATATAAACCTAATTGAGTGGTGTAAAAGAAATTTGTAATGTCATAAATTTGCAATAAGATTTATTTGTAATTTCATATAATTTCATTTAAAAATGTAAACCTAGTTGAGTGGTGTAAAAGAAATTTGTAATGTCATAAATTTGCAATAAGATTTATTTGTAATTTCATACAATTTCTTTTAAAAATGTAAACCTAGTTGAGTGGTGTAAAGGAAATTTGTAATTTCATAAATTTGCAGTAAGATCTATTTCTAATTTCATACAATTTCTTTTAAAGATGGAAAAAATTATTCTCTTCAAATAATTATTATTAAACGGTATTCAAATAATTATCATTAAAGGGTACATGTTGATGGAGTTTCCTCATGATCTCCTAAAAAGATGGACATTCACTCTAAAAAGTAATTCCATGTTTTATTTAATAATAATTGGTCTCCTCTAATTTCCTCAAAACAGGGAGTCTGTATGTTCTCCATTATCTTTGGTGCTAGGCAAATAGTAAGTAGTGTCACTGTTCACCCATCCAAAAGGATTCAGTATAAATTCACAAATGGTCGAAATATTATCTGAAGAAGACAATTCGTCGCTAATTTTTGTACGGACTTCGCTAGTAGCGAACCACTATCAATATCTTTTCTGTGAGGTAAAAATGGCTGCGTAGAATGATAAAGTCGCTCAGTGCTCTTGAATCATACTTTATATAATGTGCTTTAGCATTATTTTGTCTCAGTCAATCTTATGTTCAGTGATACATATCTTTTAAAAAGATTTATTTCGTGAGTCAGCCAGCTAAATTTGGTAACGCATGCTTTCCTATGAATTTGTTATAGTTTTCTGCTGGACGTCATTCTAAAAAATGAACAGATACAGGAATTTGTATAAATGGATTATGCTAAGCTTTGTGAAACACACGGATAGATAGATTAATGGTGTCTCGAAATAACGTTGCGAGAGTAGATGAGAAGTGGTCAATAACTAGTATAATTGGTGTCTCAAAATAACGTTAGGAGCGTACTAAAGTAGGTTTCGCCAGGACCCAGAAATCATTTTGCAGATGCAATGTTCAAATCGTGTTTTTGGAAACTGATGTTGTCGGTTGCTCGGTTTGTTAGATGGTGATGTACGTTTCTACAATTTAAAATGTTATATGAAAAAATATTCCTACTCTTATTCAATTATTTGCCCACGTTCCCTTTCGTAAAGCTTATAATATAAATAATATACCGATGATCGTGGTTTTCCGTCCGGTTGAACCGTAGAAAATCTTCTCTTCGATGATATTTCAAGATCTTCTGGAGTGATCAATCTCGTAAGGGTCCCCAACTCTGAACTTGTTTTTTCGATACCCAATTGTTTATCAGGATTCGAGATCTTGTTGTTCAATTAAAAAGGCGGAAGCCATCAAACCCTAATCTCATCGCAGCAGATCACGGATCCACTCCTTACTTTGCAAATTTCTGGCAATAACGTTACCATTTCTTTTACTCGTCGGTATTAAATTTCTATAGACCTGTGCATCTAACTTTCAAATATGAACATTCCTTCTGAGTTGCATTCAATAGTTCTGTCCTGTAACAGTGTCAATAATATCTTTGATGCCGGAAGTGTTTCCCGTGGCAATCCATTCTTATCAACACAACCGCTTCAATATGCGTCAAATTTAAGTAGTGAGCATGCCCACAAATCCAATTTTGTCGATAACTGCAACTTTGGAAGCCCAACGAACCGTCCAGATCTTTCGGTTCATCCCTCTTTAATGCCGCCCAATATCCCAAATTCCAGCCTTCCAATTGACGGTCTTTCTTCGAATAAATTGACTCGCGCCGGCCCAACCAAGAAAAGCTTGAACCACAAACTGGTGGAGAAACAGAGGCGGAAGGACATGAAAACACTCTTTATGAGGCTGAGGTCACTACTTCCTGAGGAATATATCCGGGTATGTTTTTCTGTCTAGGGTTTTATCATTTAGAGGCATCAACAGTACTCTTTAGGATTTTTTCTCATTTTTATTTTCTTGCTGTTTAGGGAAAACGTGCAGTGTCAGACCATGTGGTTGAAGCTGCTAATTACATTTGTTATATGCAACAAAAGATCGAAGATCTATCAAGAGAAAGAGAAAAACTGAAGACCAACTATGATAAAGAAGCAAAAGTTGCTTTCCAGTGTCCGCAGCCTCCAGGATCGGTTGAGGATTTGCCCGCCGTAATTATAAAGTCCGTCGGTTCAGGGGTTAAGATTTCCATTAACGCTTTGAAAGAACAGATTTCCTACTCAGACCTTCTAGTCGTCTTGGAGGAATGTGGCCTCGACGTTGTGAACGTTGCCTCTTCAGCCTTCAACAATAGAGTGTTTCTTACGATATATGCCAAGGTATTATACTATGCTTATAAGTGGAAACGTTATTCTTTTATTCCTTCATTAACTCAACCTAAAGATTCATCTTTATATGTTTTTCGACGCAGCAGCTGTCTGATGATGTTCACGATTTCAACATCGACGCCCTCTGCAAGAAATTTCGGGATCTGTTAACGGGTAACCATATTCTAGCCGATCTGCCCAGCGTTGGAAACTAATGGCTACTGCCGCAAAAAAAAGCGAATTTTATAAGGTTAGGTCAGCTCATACACTCGCTCTACACTCCATAAAGCTTGCTTGTTGTAAATGTATATGGTCAGTCCTGTACTAAAGACTTTTAATCTCTTTAATCTGGTAAGATGAGAGTAAGTTAGATATTAGTGTTTAAAGGAAGTGTCAAGGGATGACTCCTTTCATTTCCTATTTACTAGAAAAACGATTAAGGTGAGCACTTAATTTATCTTGTATTAATGAAAGAAACCATCATTTTTAACTAAGCAGCTTGCACATAACTTTTACTATTTAGGCGATTTCCATAGAAAGGCAGTGATTTTGTACTCGCTGATATAGTTGATAAGTCTCAAAACCAACGTTTAATAGATGGTTGACATGAATGCTCAGTTCCAACTAAAGTGTATGGTCATTGCAGTATACCCTTTAAATACTCAATTCATTATCCAATATTCAGTTAACATACTGCCCCTATCCAATTATCATATTGACCTTACAAATCATGCTGCCCTTATCCAATTATCATATTGACCTTACAAATCATACTGCCCTTATCCATTTATCATACTGACCTTATATTTGTTGGGCTCTCAAGGGATATAATGAGCTTTAATTTATCAAAATATTTATGAGAATTTTATTTTTTTATTTATTCTTAATTTTATATATAAGTATTTATAAAAATTAAATTATTGAAAATATAATTCAATAATAATTGTTGTAATTTTTTTTCTAATGGAATAAATGATATTTAAATAACTTAGTTAAAGTTTTAGTTATATGAGGTATTTCAATCTCAACATTAAGATAAACACAACAAAATGTTTAATTAAATTATACTATATTTTAACATTAAGAACAACAAAATGTTTAGTTAATATACTAGATTTTAATATTAAGATAAAGACATTAAAATTTTTAATTAATATACTAGATTTTAACTTGGGGTTTGAGAGGCAATAATAAAGTTAGATTGGTGAAAGGTTATAATATGTTATAGAAGGTGTTGGAATTAAATAAGAGGAAGAAATTTATAATAGGAGGTATAAGGATTGCATCCATAGGACTTCAAAAACATAATATCTTGCTCATCTCTTACAAAATGAATCTTATCTTGAAATAGTAGCTATAAATTCTTAAATTTCTAGAGAATGAGAATACAAAAAATGAACATATCAAAGTGTAATATCCTGAATTTTTGACCTTACACTTATAGGCATGTGTCTATCGATTATGATGATTATCTTGATGTTTTATTTTATATTGGGTCAAAGACCCCACTGCATATGAACATGATGATTTGTTTTATATATTGGGCATAAGCCAATTATTGACGATATATGTATATGCTTGTTTGTGTTGGGCATGGACCCTGAAGCAGATGATTTACGAGATGTTTTGTGTTGAGTGAGGAGCTCTGGAAAACTTGAGTGATTGATGAATTGTGTTGAGCAAGAAGCTGTGAAGCACACGATTACTTACCTTTGTGTTGAGCGAGAAGCTCTGGAACACATGAAAAGATAATTGAATATGTTGGGCATAAGCCGTGGAGCCTTCCATGTTGATGTTGAGCATAATTTCTTGAGCATTGGATTCTTGGTCATTGTATCCCTATGTGTATAATACAAGTACATCCTAGCATTTAGTGTTGAGTGAAAACTTTGGAATTGCACTATGTTTGTAAATACCTGCTATAGATGTTGAGTATGGGCTCCAATAAGTGCTAGGGTTTACTGAAAATAATCTACTAACTTCCAAGTGAAAACGACTCTAGAAAAATATTGATCTCATCATACTTATTTATAAGTGATTAAATGAAATTTTGAATTTCTGTATTCTCATCAAAGTACTAAAGACTTACCACGTTATATGAGGGAAATCCAACATACAAGGATGTTTAGAGTTGCCTAGCCTAGTAGACCTAAGCCACCTATCTACTTCACCTTAATGAAGAAGTGTCATTAAGTCTAGGGATCATGGTACATGATGCCCAAAGAAAAATGTTAACAGTGTTATAATACTATGTATAAAGAATTAATTATGATTAAATATATAATTAGATAAAAGAAATAAGAGAATTTCCATCAATTATTATGTATTATTAAAGGATTAATAAATAGTATAATACCTATGAAAGTTTCACTAGGAACTAGTTAAAAGTTCCTAAGTTAAGTATTGAAAATTACCCCAGTAATTAAAAAGATTTAAATTAAGAAATCAAGGATTTCTTGATTTAACTCTCCCTTTGACTGAAAATTCCATCTATAAAGACTCAAGCCAAGTAAAGGATTTGGGGTTCTGATTTTATCTTTGGAGAATTATTATTCTGCCTGTCTTTTGCTCTCAAGTGTTTTTTTGGAGAACTTTCTCCTGCAAGAAAAAGAGGATTGAATCATAACTGAATACGAGTTAGGAAACCCTACCTTAGGATCTCTAAGCTACTTGCATGTTGGCTTCCAGCTCAGGGGATCCATACTAAAACTAGGAACGATTATGTTTCATGGTTGGGAGGAACGTGGTAGTTCCCAAGTGATTTGATCATTAAAATCAGAGGTCAAACCTCTCTTAAATTGTTAATGATGGTTATTTAAAAAGTATGCAAGTTTAGTCATTAAAAGAGCTCCACGAAGAAAAATTACATCTATGAGTTCTTAGTATGTCCAGTTCATTTCTAGGGTAAATGATCGTTGCTTTATATAAATTCTATATATATATATATATATTTCTAACCCTAGAAATGATGGTTCTCCCCATATTTCCTAGGGTTACATTTCCTAAATTTTAACCCTAGACTGTGTATGATATCTTCTAGATTAATTGATGGATATGTTAAATTAATGTTTTCAATATATATACTAACCCTATGTATTAGATTCTCTCGTTAGACTCTGCTAGGGTTTGTAATTCTTAAATATACATTGGGTGGTGAATGTTATTATAGGTTGTATATAGCTAGGTGTGCATCTCTAAGTTTGTTTATGTATTCATTCAATGTTCAGAAATTATTACTGTAAACTAGGTGAATCGAGACCTGTTATTATTGCTCACCTATTCTTTATAACTCTACTCACATATTTCAATTGTTAGTAGAGACATGTTCATATTTTTGTAGATTTAATCATAGGAGCAAGATTAAAGAAATAAATATACTAATTAGATATCTTAGGGTATTACTTAGAAACAGAACTACTTTCTTTATATATATATATAGATACAGATAAGGTCATAGGTATAAACATTTATGAAACCTATATATACATTTAATTCAAAAAAAAAACTCATCTAAGACCTTTCAAGGTATGCCATAATAAGAATATACTAGTATCAAAAATTTACATTTAAATTATCAATATCAGAACTAATTACACGAAAAAATCATCATGACTATCCATGTGGTCCTTTACAAATATTTGTTCATAATTCATACAAAAGAATCCACATTTCTATCCATTTTCCATCCATACATAAGCATAAACAAAATTACATAACTCATCAAACATTACCATAACCAAATTAAAATAATACATATTATACAGTAATCATATCATATTAAAATAACATCAAAATCATATTATAAATCCATGTATTGCAAACAGGAACAGGAATTGAATTGTGTGGGCATGCAAGCCTAGTTTTCTTTTATTTATTAAAATACCATTCATTACATTACATTAAAACCATGATTGCCAACAGAGGTCATAACATCGATTCCCATTGATGTCCAGACCCAAGGCAAGGCCCTAATAAGAACCCATAAGTATTGTATGTACAAAACAACAACCAAATCCTATAACCATTCTTACACAGGTCATGCTATACATCAAATCGTATGCGGGTTGTGGTTTTAAAAAAATACATCCAATACAATATAAATAACAAATGCAAAAATTAACGTCGAGGTCCTAAGACCCTAATCAAATCACTGCCTCGGCCAAGTTTTAAATTTAATACATAGTCCTACCAAATTAACCCTACACTATACTATCACAGCACAGTGGGAAAGGCTAATGCCATTCACGGCATGGCCTATACCCACGTTGTCCGTATATTTACAATACAAGCTAAGTAATGTCATTAAACATAGAACCTTCAAGTCGGTGAATGCCCACATAAATCCACCATAACAGTAGTATAACGCAGCGAAATCATGATATGCACATCATAAGATAAAACCCATGGTAAATCAAATAATAAAAATAGTATGCATCCATTTACACAAATCTTACCAAGTAAAATACATAGTCATCATATTAAATATCATAAACAAGTTCACACAGGAATTCCAATGGGCTAACGCACCATTGGAAACAATGGTGTAGCCCATGGCTAAAATTCCCCTACTAAACCATGATTTGCATAAACAAAGAAAACGTGTGCTAGAAGCCCAAAAAATCCTCTCTTCGTTGCTAACATCCCAAGTAATTTTACAAACTAAAAATTTATACACAGAACCAGAGGGAGTGCGACTTCACTCGATGGCTGAAGCCATTAAGACATTGCTAAAATCCAAGTCTGTAATCAAATGACGGAAGAAGAATCTTTAAGACCTGACATCGAAACCCACAACATAAATCCCCAACCAAGAAACAAATCTATGCGCAGTATTCCCAAGAGGGACAAGAGGTAACAAGTAGAAACTTGCTCATAGGCTTACCGTGGCCATGATTTCAAACATTTGGAGCCCGCGGAGTTAATGCCACAGTTCTCCGTGTTGCCTTTCAACACCTGCAAAGCACAATTGAAACTGGGGATGAGAAGTATGGACACACTCAAAAATATTAAGCCAAACAATATGCAGGGGTATAAACCTAACAAAGCATACCTCGCGGTCTAGTGGTGGCCTCCATGGTATCCCCCCTGCGTAGAGCCAAAGTGCAAAAAGCCCAAATGACAAACAGAATGCACAACCATCATGAGCCAAGCCTAAGGGAAGGTTGTCACACTTCTCCATGAGCATTAAATGCACCAGCTGGTGGCCATTAACATAACACTAAGCCCACTCTCCATAGTTTAAATGGCGTTTCATTCATGACCTTCAACACATAGCATAAACCCTGTTGACATATGATATAACCATGTTATAGTTTAGCCACCCTAGTTCCTATCACCATATAAACGATACAACGCTTAGGTTACAATCAAGGCTTGATGGATTACATTAATAAGGATTAAAGCATATAGTCCATGTATGACCTGAGTTGGCCTTAATTCAACTACAAGACTTATGTAATTTAATATAAGGTTTGTACCATAGGTTTAAAACCTAGTACCATATAAACCCTAGGATTTAAGAAATAACATTACTACAATACAATTAAGCCCTAAGCCTTTGCTTAGTGGACATGGCATATGGAATATGCCATGTTAATTACTTTAACCCTTATAAATCAATGGCTTGGTTTTAAAATCCACGTACTTAACCTGTAAAATAGAAAACAGAAGAAGTGTTAAAAATTATTATTACACTAAAACATAAACCGTAATTAATGCCAAAATAATGAAACAAAGAGTTAAAAGACCCAAAGTAAGTATAAGTACTCAACAAGAGCCTTCGCAGTAATATTTAAATTGACAAGAATAGTAACTATACCTGTTATAATTCAGAGTCAATAAAATAACCAAAGTCAACCAACAGTATGATCTTTAAGGTCACACCCTTCCATGTGCTTTGAACAAGTTTTTGTTGTAAGCATGAACTCCATGTAAATAGGTCAGGTGCCTTAGTTTCAAAGAACTAAGTAAGTCTGCGTAACAAAGTAATACTTTACCTCTCAAACTATCATGGAAGAACAAGTCCCGCCACTTCGCCCACTTTGTTTCCACAAACAAAGTTAAGTTAGGACTCCATAATTAACAAATGCGACAATGCAAAAAGGACGAAGCACATAAATCCAATGACGACACATAAGCGACAAAGGTGTAAACATAATACTAAGTAGTAAACAACATTAATACATCATAAGTAAAATACACTAAAGATAATGACTTAAATCTAAACGACAGAACATAAGAACAACTTACGACTAAACAGAGGTACATAAAGTGTACAATAAGAGTTCCGTAAGTGAATAATGTTCCATCTAGGTAGTTTTTACAAGCCTATGATTTTTTTTTTCGATTTTTGGGGACATTACACAAAGAAAAGCTTGGAGCTATCCTAAAATCTTTTAATGAGAGTGGATTTGGTTTCTTCAATATCCTAAAAACAAAAATGCTCCTATATCAAGGGACCGAGTAGCATTAATCATGTAACCAGAGTCAAGCTGCGCTCCTTTATTTTCCAATGATTGGTTGTTTGATGGAAGGATATGAAGACTATTGATAGCATTGTTGATAGCATTAAAGTCACTAATAAGACTATTGAAAATATGATGCATCTTGTTGGGGGGGATTTTATAATTTGTGACCTACTTCCCTACCTCTCTAATGACTAGTAGCGAGTCACCAAATACTACTAGATCTTTGATTCCAAGAGTGATAGCGATTTCCATCCCCTTCAATAAAGCTAACCACTCCACATAGTTGTTGGTGTTTCTCTCTAGGCCCTAGGAAAAATATTTATGTTTGTTCCCCCCCGGATAAAGAATTACCCCTCTTGCACTTGACAATCTAGGATTTCCTTTAGAGGCCCCATCAAAGAATAGAGTATGACAGTCGAGCTTTGTCCACCAACTACTGAAAATTTCTGGATTCTTTTAGAACTCCCATTTTAAAGAGGTGGGTTTTTTAGCATCTTCTGAGGTAGGCTTGAGAGGGAAAATAAGATATGTAATCGATCTTTTTTAAGTGGAGTTTAACTTACTCAAGATGCAAGTGCCCCAGTCCATTAGACTAAAGAAATTCTATCTATAAAGCTTTGACATAAGAGTAGACTCTGATAGGAGAGAAGGGATTTTTTTTACTTTACCAAGTTCAAAATATTATAATTTATTTATATTTTGAATTTTTAATATTTTTTTAATATCTAAATTTGAAATTTTTAAATTATAAAAATATTTATATATTAATAAATTTTGATTTTAATATGGTATACTAATAAATTTTAAATTATATTTACATATTGATAAAACATTCTATTTAAAAAAAATTCAAATATAACAAAATTTAGTTTGGTTGTAGAAAATATGCATATCTTTTAAATATAATTTATAGAGTTCTATTAATCTAAAAGTAGACACTATATAAAGAAGACAATAATAAACATACATATTCATAAATAATAATGAATATTAAGAAGGTTCAAACACTTTGAACGCACTAACATAATTCAGATATTAAGTCTAAAATGCACACTAAGAAATTTCCATTTGATTCTTTCTACATACAAAATAAAAGTTTGTAATTTATTCATTCATAATAATTTGGATGATTTTTAAAAGTATGAAATATGGATTTCAGCATTAGCATTTGCTTAAGAAATTCCTTTAGGTTCTTCACTTTTATTTGTAAGTGTCTTTGATGTCCACCAAGAATGTAGAATAAGGTAAATTAGATACCATGTAAAATGTAGATGATAAGTACTTTAATGAGTTCTAATAGTGGTTGCAAGTCCTATAGAACTCTATAGTGGTTCTAAGTCATATAGAACAATATGAAGGCCTGTTTTCCTTTTTTTAAGATTTTTATTTTGTCTCTAGGTAGGCCTTTATATTGGTTTATTGATTCTTTAAGCTTACCTTATTATGATGTATGGTTTGTTAAGGTTTCTCGGAATTTGTGAAATAAATAATAATTATATTGTTTTTTTTTTTCATTTTAATATTTCTGGTAAAAGCATTGCAGGTAAAGTTAAAGAATTATCTTTGCTTTAATTAAGAGTTAAGCTAGAGAAAATGATATTTTACAAATATATTATATATGTAAAATTATTGTTCAGTTAAAGAAAAGACTAGGTGGTTGTTACACTAACTTAAAAAACTAGCACACCATAGGGAGAAGGGTGTGTGTGCAGGGGAGGGCATAGGATGAAGAAGGCTCAGCGAAGGAGATGCAGGGAGATACAGTCCGAGAGGGAGATGTTATGACTTGAAGAGAAAAATAGAGACGTTATTTTGCCATAACTGTTACAGGCCATCTTGCGTGAAGAAGTGGAAGATCACGCTCGAGGAGAAAAAGGGCGGAAGTACCGCATTCCTTCCTTGGCTCTGCGATGCTATTTTGATGATTTGGATACCTTACGCCTGGAACTATGTCTCTTTTATGGATTAATATGCCACTTAGGAAAAAATAACTATGTTCCACGTAAAAATACTGCTAACTTAGCAAAGTAGCTAACTCTGTGCAGATCCGAGGATCAAATTATTACTTATGACATTTAATTGTTTAACCCTTTTCTTAAGTACATGTGATTTTTTTAATCAGTATTGATTTGTTTATAGTATTTAGCTTAGAGTAGCCTCTGCACAATACGGCTACTTACGAAAAACGAATTTTTTTAAAAGAACAGTCTTACATTATATTTTTATTCCATGATATGAAGAATAACTCCAGGTAGGAGATTGACCTTTTAAAATAAATCTTGTTACTGGTCTTCTTATTATCTCACCCAGGAACGCACAGGCCGTACCAGTTAAGGAGTATTGTGAGCAATCACTTTTTCTGTTGAATGAGAAGGATGATTCAGATTAAGAGAATCTATTGATCATACCTCTAAGAACTTTAAGGTTCTCTTCTTTTTGGGCTTACCTTCATGGGAGGAAGGATAGGACACCACCTTGTTTCCATGAGGTTTAGTTTTGACAATCTTCAGTAGTTGGGAAGAAAGATCATATCCTTCTTGCATGTTGTGTATATTATTGTAATATCTTGAATTTTGGACTTAACACTTATAGCCATGACCCTATTGATTATGATGTTATCTTGATATTTTATTTTCATATATTGGGTCGAGGACCCTATTGTATATGTAGATGATAATTTGTTTTAGATATTGGGTGTAAGCCAATTATTGATGATATATATATTCTTGTTTGTGTTGGGCGTGGACCCTAAAGCATATGATTGATGAGATGTTTTGTGTTGAGAAATGAGCTCTAAAACACATGGGTAATTAATGTTTTGTGTTGAGCAAGAAGCTCTCGAGTACATGGGTAATTAATATTTTTTGTTAAGCAAACATGAGTACTTACATTTCAGTTGAGAGAGAAGATTTGGAACACATGAAAAGATAATTGGAAGTGTTGGGCATAAGCCCTCCAGCCTTCCATTTTGATGTTGAGCATAAGCTCTGAGTATCGGATCCTTGGCCATTGTATCCCTAGGTGTATCGTACAAGTACATCCTAGCATTAGTGTTGAGCGAAGGGCTCTCGAATTGCACTAATTTTGTAACTCCTTGTTTAAGCGTTAAGTATGGGATCTGGTAAGGGCTAGGGTTAATGAAAAGAATTTAATAACTTTCGAGGGAAAATGACTAGAGAAAAATTTTGATCTCATTACACTTATTTATAAGTGATTAAACTAAATTTTGAATTTATGTATTCTCATCAAGTACTGAAGAACTGCCATGTTATAAATCCAACATGCAAGGATGTTTAGAGTTGCATAGCCTAGTAGACCTAACCATCTACCTACTTGACCTTAATGAAGAAGTGTCATTAAGTCTATGGATCGCGATATATGATGTGAAAGACAAATGTTAACAATGTCATATTGTTATGTATTTTATACATGATATGTATAAAGAATAAATATAGTAATAATATTAATGATGAAAGAAAGAAAGGAAAACTCCATCCATTATTATTTATTGTTAGAAGATAATAAATAGTACAATACCTACAAAAAGTCTAATTATGAATTAATTGAAAGTTTCTAAGTTAAACTATTAAAAATTACCCCAAATTAATTAAAAAGGGTTAAATAAAAAAATGAAGGTTTCTTGATTTAACTGTCCCTTTGACTGAAAAGTATGTCTATAATGTCTCAAGCCAAAAAAAGACTTGGGTTCTGATCTATACCACGAGTCACTATTCTGCCTAATTTTATTCTCAAGTGAATTCTTGGAGAACAATTTTCGTGCAAGGAAAAGAGAGAACTGATCGAGACGTGATAAACCAGATAGGAAACACTACCTTAGGAGCTCTAAGCTACTTGAATGTTGGAATCTAGCTTGCAGGGATCTGGATTGAAACCAAGAACGGTTTCGGGTCATGGTTTTATGGAACGTGGTATTTCTCAAGTGATTTGGTCATCTAATACATAGGTGAGATCTGTCTATGAATTATTAATGGTAGTTATCTGAGTGTGCAAGTTCAGCCATTAAAGAAGCTTCAGATTATAAGATCCTAGGCTGCCTATTCTATTTTTCTAGAATAAATACTGGCTGATTTAGGTAAAAATTCACATTACATGTTCTAACCCTATACGTTTGATTTTCATTTAAATCTTCTAAGGTTTACATTTTAAATTATAACCCTAGGATGTACTTTACTTCTTATGTTAGATTTATCCATGGTTTATTTCTTTAAATTATTTCTCCAATTTAATTCCTCTATAAATGTTTATTAAGGGTTTGCACGTTAGTTTTTCATTCCTGTATTATATTTACCATGGGAACTGTGTTAATTACAAACTAGGTTCTATTTCAGATCTTTTACCTCTCTGTTCTTTTGGCCTTTATAACTCTACTGACATATTCCATTTGTCAGTAGAGACATGTTTGAGATTTACATAGACTAGTTTTGAAGTAAGTTATATATATATATATATATANATATAAATATATAAATCAACAAATATAAAATAGAATCATAAATCCAATCTACTAAGTACAATATTTACAACTAAGTATAGACTACAAATATTCTACATTAAATCTAAGATAATAAACCAGTAACGACCTTTCAAAGTCTACATATTTAAATACACACTAACTACTAAATCATTTCCGTTAAAATAACATCATCATAAGCAAATAAACAGAGTAAGTATTGTGACCATTCATCGGTCTAAGATCAAATCGCATGCCATAAATCAAATAAGTCCCATCTAATATTATTCACAGCCATTACATAACCATTAACGAAGTAAACATTACAATAATCAAAATAAAGAATCGAGTAAATACAACGAGGTCGCAAGATCAAATCTTGTGGACCCTTTGTTGTTCCCCAATTACAACAATGCAAATATTAAACCTCATTACAGTACACAACCCCGGATTGAATCCTGATGGGTCTTAAATATTTTATAAAGCCATGGTGTATTATCTACATGCAGGGTGTATGCTAAAACCCAAAATAATTACACAAGCCATGCTATACACAATTTGTATGCGAGTTGTGTTTTAACTAGTCTTTTAACACAGAGGTCGTAATACCTTTACAAATCAATACACTGTATTTCATGGCCACGACCATGGAAATTAAACCCCTAAATATCTAAATTCTCTCAATAATGAAAGCTACATCAACCCTGTCAACAAATGGTTTGCACCCACGGTATAACTATATTTCCACATTGTTAACACCTGTATTTAACAAAAGAAATATAAGACCAAGGGGAGGTAAAATTGTATTGTTTAAATACTTTGTTTTAAATATTATAGTACAAAAGTGATGTAATGGTCTAAAGAGCAGCCAAGTTAGAAAAATCCTAGGCTGTGATCGAAAGGAGGAGCCAATCCATGGTTAACACTCCCTCCGCCTTTCAAAACATGCGAGGAGGATAGCAGAAGTTCGGGCCTTTAGCCCCCTACACAAAATCAAGGGTTACAAATTGATCCAGGGACGATCTGCGGTTCAGAACAACTCCGCAGGGAGAAAGCGCAAGTTAGTTAAAGAAATGGGAGCTGGCGGAATCACATATATTCTTCTCGATCCGACGGTGGAGGGACGAAATCGGATCACATCGGCGGCTGGGATTGATTCCGTAGCCGAAACATGCACACGGGATAACCTTCGAGCCACCCAGCGGAACCCATTATTGGCTGCTCGATCCAACGGTTGGAGATCATAGGGTAATAGATCTACGGCTAACAATGATTCCGGGATGGAAACTTGCGCACCGGATAAACTCACATCGCTCAGCGGAATGTGGTACGTGTCACATGATCGGACGGTTGACAAGCGCTAGGCAATCCCATCAACGGCCGGAAAGAATTCCGGAGGAGGAGCATGCACATAGTATAATCCCGGATTGCCCGGCGGAATCGGGTACGTGGTGCTTGATCCGAGGGTGTGGAGCTGAAGGCAGATCGCATCAACGACGGAGAGTGATTCCGTTGATCTAAGTTGCCCGATGGATAAAGCGAAGAATCCCAGCAGAATTGAGTGGGCGCCACATGATCCAACGGCCCGCCCGTAAAGGAAGATCAGATCGACGGTTGTGGATGTGTCCGGGACCCAGAGTTGCACGGTAGTTAAGGTCAGACGGCTCAGCGGAATGTGGGACATGGCGTTTAATCCAACGGTGAGGGGTGGAAGTACGTCACATCGACGGCCACGAGCGACCCCGGAAGGGAAACTTACACGGTGCTTAGCATCAAGATGCCCGGCGGAAAAGGACACGTGGTGTACGATCCGAAGGCCAGAAATTTGCACAGAAGAGATCAAAGGTCGGAAATGAGCCTGGAGGAGAAAGATGCACGGCTGTTAGAGATAAGTAGTGGTTGTGGAAATAAACGCTTCCCACGTGTCTAGTCGGGGCGGTCCTATAAAGGCAGAATTGACCTCTTCTGCGATTATTTTATTTCTCGGGACCCGACGAAAAAGGACCTATCGATTTGGGCGCTTCCAGTTGTCAGTACAAGACGTGCTCCGAACATGCGCTTCCACAGTGAGCCAGGTAGGACCTTGATCCTGTAACTTCTTCGCCCAATTATTATTATAAATTGAGAAATGGACCAATAGAGCGAAGCTTCTGTGTCTGGTCGGGTCCCGGATGAAAGGGAAGAATTCTTGGTAGATAGACACAGAGGTGTCTGTGACCCTTTCCTGTCTACAGGAAGTGCGTCTGGCAGCAAAGAAAGGTTATGGTCTTATTTTTTGCAGGGAAATGATGTTCTGAATGTGTGCAAGTCCTTTTTATACTTTTTCGCCCTGGAGCAAACCCTCCACTTCCCTGAATTTGCCGAATGGTGCACGGTAAATTATTCTCGCTCTCGGAGGGTCATTGTGAGTCAGTCCGCATCTAGGATATTGTGTAAAATTGATGCTTCAGTA
The DNA here is from genome assembly GCA_001517045.1 of Pseudotsuga menziesii. Classification (NCBI taxonomy): domain Eukaryota; kingdom Viridiplantae; phylum Streptophyta; class Pinopsida; order Pinales; family Pinaceae; genus Pseudotsuga; species Pseudotsuga menziesii. Next base: position 139,344 of record LPNX010302045.1, read on the forward strand.
GTAAGAGAAAATCTTAGTTTACCCGAAAGTTACCCTGGAAATCGTGAGTCTTTAAATGAAGCTGTCCTTGCCGAGTTTTTCTGAAGTTGCCCAACCGATGCTCGCTCTCGATTCCTGTCAAGTATCCTGAAGGAAGGTCGGTCCCTGGAAGGCCTTTCCTTACCTTACCCCTTGCACGTTTTCAGAACTGAGGCGCAATTGGTAATGTCTTTGGTTTGTCAGGTGTTAGGTCTAGATGACGATTGTCATATAGGTGATGTTATCCTTGGTTTCCTGTTAAAAGTAAATTCTTTGAGTCCTGAGTCCCAGTCAGTTCCTGTACTTAATTTAGATGAGTATCTTGCCGAAGCAATCCACCTCCAGCTGACTGAATTTCCCAAGGTCCAGTTTTTTAGGTTTCAAACACACTTACTTAACATGTTGATACGTTCCAATGTTGCCGAATTGAAGTTCTTGAGTACTCTGTCCTCTTCTGATTTGCCAAAGCAAATCCACCTGATCGAATTTGCCAATTCGATCATGTCTGAAATATACAGGATGCTGTTTGATGGAGAATTGCCCCGGGTCTTCGATGAAATGAAATACTTGATCCAGTCTTCACCCGAAGGTCGGGTGGGAGACTGGTTCCTGTACAAAGATTACAATGTTTTGAGAGTGTACGGCTTTAGCGGTCAGCCTTATAGGTTGCCTTCCTTTTTAACTCCAAGGATTTTTGCTCCGGATTTTATGAGACAAAGGTTGTTATCAGAGGAGGAGCACTTCGGTGCTTTCCGAAAATCTTTGAATGTTAAATTTCCTTTTAAGGTCGGCCCTTTCATTTTTAAAGGCAAAGGTGCCCTGGCATGTATAGAGAGATTGATGGAACCTATGGATTTCGTTAAGGATGTAAATATGAACTACGACCCCCACCAGGTGATATCATTAAGAAAGCAAGCAAACAGGAACAAACTGTTTGAGCATCAGGCTGTTGAAGGGTTAGCTGAAGCAGCTAATTTGGTCCAGTTCACTGACGAGTCCAAAGATGAGACAGAGGCACATCCTGCATCTCGTTCAGAGATCCAAATCACAGAGGGTGTCAGTGTTGCTGTCAAGAGGAGTTTGGCCGAAGCCGAGAGTATGGATATGGAAGAAGAAACATCCCATAAGAAGGCGAGGCTGCTCGTAGGAGGTGAGATCATGGATGAAGGGGCGTCCGGAGTTTTCAAAAAGGCTGCTTTGGTTCCCCTGAAGACAGTTCAGGTCAGTCAGTTTTATTTTAAAGATTCAGAAGGTGACGGTAACAGTCCAGAGTCCGGCCCCTTGTTTAAATCAAAAGAAGAGCTCAAGGCGAGCTACCTAGAAAAGAGGAAGCAATCCCTGGAGGAAACGAGAAATCTGCTCCCGAGGGTAAGGAACCTGCATAGTTCTAAAACATCTCTAGTTTCTGCTAGAGATGCAGAGAAGAATACTTTCAAGATGGCCATTGTGAATGATAAAAGAATGTCTGAAATAGAAATCCATCTGGACAAAATTAGTACTCCAGACAAGATACAGTTGCTTCAAGAGGACATACACGAGGTAACTCTGATACCCAAATTCTGAAAAGCTTTGAAGATCCAGAAAGATTGTTTAAAAAGAAGAATAAAGAAAAGGTAGATTCTCCTTTGTTCGGCCCATCATCATCACCAGATTCCCATAATAACCTAGGATGGGAAACTGATATTGCACAAAACCTATTGAGAACTAAGTCTGAATCTGACCTTGCAAACACCGAGTTCAATCCTCATAGGTTAGAGACTTATCTGTTAGATTCCATCCGGGGGAACAAGCAACAAGCCCCTGAAACTTATACACCTGTTTTTGATCATACTCAAACTGTCCCGGTTCCTGTGAACCCGCCTACACCAATGGTCGCTAGGTTTTCTCCCTTGCGTTTACCCGCTGCATTACATGACCTTCCCCAAAATTATTCCCAAAGAATTTCTTTATTTGATGGGGAAGGGGATATAACTGCAAAACGACATGTCGCCAAGTTTGAATATTTCATTGACCTGGAAGAAGTGGACTACCCTGATGTCAAAATGCGGTTATTTGCCCAAAGTCTGTCTGGAGAGGCGAAGAAGTGGTTTAAGGACCTTCCACAAGGGTCTATTGTGAATGTTGAGGCCTTTCAGAATGCATTCTTGGATAGGTGGGATGACAAACTGAATCCTCTGCAACTTTTGTCTCAATATAATGGTCTCAAGAAAGGAGGTTTTGAGTCTGTTCATGAATTCTCAAGTAGATTCATGAGGGATTATTATTCTATTCCAGAGGATATAAAGCCTTCGCCTGCAGCTGCTAAACTGCATTATGCTGGAGCTTTTGATAATGATTTTGCTTTTTCACTACGGGAGAGGAAATCAGCAACCCTTGCTGCCATGTTTACTGATGCCCTAGAAGTGGAGGCTAACATGATGGCAAGTGGAAAGATGAAACACGGAGATGTGGATAGGAGGAGGAAAGAAGAAAATCTACCTTATGCTTCATCTTCTGCCGCAGATGTTAAGTTTGACATAATGCTGAAGACTATGGAGAAGTTGATGGATAAGTTAACCATGGATGCTAGGCCTTTCAATAGAGAGCAAGGGGACCCCCAGATCAGGAATCCAAACTTCAGAAGACCCAATCCCCCTGTTCCGCCCCAGAATAGGCCAAGGGATCAGAGAAATCCAAGAAACCAAGAAGAACATCCCATCCGCCCACCTTTCCCTGAAAATTATGTTGGCGATGAAGAGGACCCACCGGAAAATGAGATCCACCTGTTCGGGGAACAAGACTCAGAGATATATCTCACTGAAGAAGAACATAATATGTTTGCACAGGAAGATGCAAATGAAGAATTCGAAAATGAGTCATATCAGAGAGGTTATTTACATGCAATGGATGATGTTCAAAGGAAAATGAGGCTAAGGAACAGAGATGTTCCCATAAATAAAGGGAAGGCAAATCCAAGTCAGCCTTCCTCTAGTTCCTTGAATATAGAAAAGGGAAAAGAAACACAACAAGATCCCTCTGTGAGTAGAGAAATTCAGAATGATATACAGAGGGATAAAGTAATAAAAAAGGCGACTCCGGTTGAGGTAGAAAAGATTAGTGTTGGTTTTAACCTGCAAAATGAGCTGTCTAAACTGAAGATCTCTGTTCCATTTAATGAGTTATTGAGAAACACTGAATACAGAGATACTATTTCAAAAATGGTCAAATACCAAGGTGAAGGGCAGTCTGACATTTTAAATGTGAGTGATGATAATCCTGCTATATCATTTGGATCAAAAGCTGAAAATTTAGAGGGAGAAGAGGTGCCTCCCTTCTACTTAAGTCTGAAGGTGCTCGACAAAGTGGTCCACAATGCCATGTTAGACTCCGGGATGTCACATAATCTGATGCCCAAAGGAGTGGTAGAGAGTTTAGAATTGGAGGTAACAAGGCCCTATAAAGATCTGTACTCTTTTGATTCCAAGAAGGTAAAATGCCTAGGACTAATTAAGGACATGGTGGTAACCCTGAACAAACTCCCTTCTAAGACCATAGTCATGGATGTAGTAGTGGCAGACATCCCACCCAAATTTGGGGTATTGTTATCAAGATCTTGGACTTCCAAGTTGAAAGGCAGCTTGCAGATGGACATGTCATACGCTACCATCCCAGTTCATGATGGGAGCAGAAGGCTGTATAGCGAAAAAATAACTCCTTATGTGGTTAGCAGTCAGGATAAGCCCGAAGTCCATCATATATATGCTGTTGACACTGATTTGGGATCTTCCATCTTTTTTAATGATACTGCCCCACATGATTTAGAAGCTGCATTACAAGAGAAATATGAAGAACATGAGAAGTACGAGGTGAATAAAGAAAAAGAAGTTTTGGAATAGCAAGCTTTGGAAGCAAAACAGAAAAAAGAAGGCCAATGGATCATGTATTTTGATGGATCTGTTGCAAAGGTTGGTGCTGGGGCTGGTGTCTACATCATTT
>LPNX010302045.1:144169-187641 GCA_001517045.1 Pseudotsuga menziesii
ATAACACTTCGATTTTCTAAGTGGGTTGCCAATTTGGTCCCTGTCAGAAAGAAGAGTGGAGAGATAAGGCTATGCATAGATTTTCGCAACTTGAATAAAGTTTCCATGAAAGATAACTATCCCCTACCCAAGATGGATCACATGCTGCAGCAAGTGGTGGGAGCTGAAAGGATTTCGATGCTAGATGGCTTCTCAGGGTATAACCAGATCAAGGTGTTACCAGAAGATCAGGAGAAGACTGCCTTTACTACGCCATGGGGCACTTTCATGTATGCAAAGATGCCTTTCGGTTTAATGAATGCAGGAGCCACTTTCCAGCGAGCCATGGACATCGCTTTTGCAGGGGAAATTGGAGTTTTTGTGGTGATCTACATGGATGATATCACAGTCTACTCTAAGTCCGACAGAGAACATCTACATCACCTTGAGAAGGTTTTCGTGAAGTGCAGGAAATACGGTATATCTCTGAATCCGAAGAAATCTAATTTTGCACTAGAGGAAGGAAAGCTGCTAGGTCATATAATATCCAAAGATGGAATAAAGATTGATCCTGAGAGAGTAAGTGCAATCCTGAAAGTGGAAGAGCCCAGAAGCAAAAAGGAGGTACAATCATTTTTGGGATAGGTAAATTTCTTGAGGAGATTTATACCAAGCTTCGCTGAGATTTTAATGAGTATTACTAATATGTTGAAAAAGGGTCACGAAATAAAATAGAGTGCAGAAGCCAAGGAGTCATTTTGGGGAATCAAGAAAGCTATTTCAGAAGCCCCTGTTCTGGTAAGTCCAAATTTTGCCAAAGAATTTTCAATATTCTCCTACGCTTCGGAGCATACTATAGCAGCAGTATTATTGCAGAAGAATGACGAAAACCAGGAACAACCTATAGCTTTCTTCAGTAAGATACTTCGGGATGGAGAATTGAAATATGACATCATGGAAAAGCAGGCTTATGCTTTAGTTAAAGCATTAAAAGATTTCAGAGTGTATGTTCTGCATTCACATATAATTGCACATGTCCCAATCGCTGCTGTGAAAGAAATTTTGACCCAACCTGATCCAGAAGGCAGGAGAGCCAAATGGATAGCTACCTTATTGGAATATGACCTAGAGATAAAACCCACGAAGTTGATCAAGGGACAAGGATTGGCAAAGATGATGACAAACTCAAATTGTGAATCTTTGCAGATAAATTTCTTATCTCATCAACCTGATCAGTTGGATACAGATATAGAAGTGATGGTTGATTTTGTAACTTCTCCATGGTATTCTGATATTGTATTTGTCCTCCGAAATCTACAGGCACCAGATGGGTTAAGTAAGTCAAGAGCCAGATCTGTAAAGTTGAAGTCTGCTAAATATTGTATCATAAATAAATATCTTTATTGGAAAGACCCTGGGGGGTTTTGCTAAATTGTCTTCTGGAGGATGAGGCCCAGCAAATTACAAGAGAATTTCACAGGGGAGACTGTGGAGGACATCATTCCTGGAAGGTGATAGCCAACAAAATCCTGAGAGCTGGTTATTATTGGCCTACATTGTTCTCAGACGTATATAAAGAAACCAGCAAATGTAATCAATGCCAAATTTTCGATGGTAAGAGAAAGGTATTACCTCTTCCTCTAAATCTGATAACAGTAGAGGCACCTTTCCAGTAGTGGGGTTTAGATTTTATTGGAGAAATAAACCCCAATTCATCAGGTCAACACAGGTGGATTTTGACGGCTACAGATTATTTCACCAAATGGATAGAAGCAATTCCTACTAGGAGGGCCACTGAAAATGTAATCATGGAATTTCTTGAAGAGAATATACTGGCTCGATTTGGATGTCCAAAAAGAATAGTGACAGACAATGCCGCCGCTTTTAAGTCCAGGAAAATGATAAATTTTTGTCATAAGTATCACATAAGCCTGAATCATTCTACAGCATACTATCCTCAAGGAAATGGGTTGGCCGAATCTTCAAACAAAAGTCTGGTAAGGATCATCAAAAAGCTGTTGGAGGAGAACAAAAGATCCTGGCACACCAAACTCAAATATGCTCTATGGGCTGACAGGATTAGCACAAAAAGGGAAATTGGCATGTCTCCTTTCCAACTGGTATATGGAACTGAAGTAATATTTCCGGTGTCATTAGGGGTCCCAGTTATGAGATATTTCCAAGATCAGCAAGAGGAACCAAACCACATACAGCGTAGGATAAATCAGATCATTGAACTAGACGAACGAAGGTATAAGGCCTATAATAAAGTACAGTCACATCAAGAGAAAATGAAAAGTACTTTTGACAGAAGGGTCAAAGAAGAACAATTTCAGATTGATGACCTGGTTCTGAAGTGGGATGCCCCTAATGAAGAGAAACACGGGAAGTTTGACCCTATGTGGGTTGGACCTTATGTTATTGCTGGATATAGAGGGCAGAATGCATTCTTGCTGGAGTACACAAACGGGGTTCCTCTTGAGAGCAACCCTGTAAATGGGAGATATCTGAAGCATTACCTATCCTAGGGGAGGAAGGTAAAACTTGTATTATAGACTGTATATATTTGCTTTACCAGTCAATAGGTAGGGTAAGCCGAAGACATTTGGAGCTTGCAGTGAAATCCCCAAGGTCCAAGAGGCATATCATTCCTTTCTAAAAACATACATAAAAATGATATATGCACAAAAGTGAAAAATGGGTTTTTTGGAAATTATTATGCAAAGTGAAAAGTAGGCACCTGGTCTACAAGTTCTTTGATACCTCGCAGGGAGGATATCATCCCCAGATGGAGCCAGCTGTTAACACCTGTATTTAACAAAAGAAATATAAGACCAAGGGGAGGTAAAATTGTATTGTTTAAATACTTTGTTTTAAAGATTATAGTACAAAAGTGACGTAATGGTCTAAAGAGCAGCCAAGTTAGCAAAATCCTAGGCTATGATCGAAAGGAGGAGCCAATCCATGGCTGACACTCCCTCCGCCTTTCAAAACATGCAAGGAGGATAGTAGAAGTTCGGGCCTTTATCCCCCTGCGTAAAATCAAGGGTTACAAATTGATCCAGGGACGATCTGCGGTTCAAAACAAATCCGCAGGGAGAAATCGCAAGTTAGTTAAAGAAATGGGAGCTGGCGGAATCACATATATTCCTCTCGATCCGACGGTGGAGGGACGAAATCGGATCACATCGGCGGCTGGGATTGATTCCGCAGCCGGAACATGCACGCGGGATAACCTTCGAGCCACCCAGCAGAACCCATTATTGGCTACTTGATCCAACAGTTGGAGATCATAGGGTAATAGATCTATGGCTAACAATGATTCCGGGATGGAAACTTGCGCACTGGATAAACTCACATCGCTCAGCGAAATGTGGTACATGTCACATGATCGGACGGTTGACAAGCACTGGGCAATCCCATCAACGGCCGGAAAGAATTCCGGAGGAGGAACAGGCGCAGAGTATAATCCCGGATAGCCCGGCGGAATCGGGTACGTGGTGCTTGATCCGACGGTGTGGAGCTGAAGGCAGATCTCATCAATGGCGGAGAGTGATTCTGCTGATCTAAGTTGCTCGACGAATAAAGCGAAGGATCCCAGCGGAATTGAGTGGGCACCACATGATCCAACGGCCTGCCCATAAAGGAAGATCAGATCGACGGTTGTGGATGTGTCCGGGACCCAGAGTTGCACGGTAGTTAAGGTCAGACGGCTCAGCGGAATGTGGGATGTGGCATTTAATCCAACAGTGAGGGGTGGAAGTACGTCACATCGACGGCCAGGAGCGACCCCGGAAGGGAAACTTACATGGTGCTTAGCATCAAGATGCCCGGTGGAAAAGGACACATGGTGTACGATCCAAAGGCCAGAAATTTGCACGGAAGAGATCAAAGGTCAGAAATGAGCCCGGAGGAGAAAGATGCACGGCTGTTAGAGATAAGTAGTGGTTGCGGAAATAAACGCTTCCCACGTGTCTAGTCGGGGCGGTCCTATAAAGGCAGAATTGACCTCTTCTGCGATTATTTTATTGATTGGGACCCATCGAAAAGGCCCTGTCGATTTGGGCGCTTCCAGTTGTCAGTACCAGACGTGCTCCGAACACGCGCCTCCACAGTGAGCCAGGTAGGACCTGGATCCTGTAACTTCTTCACCCAATTATTATTATAAATTGAGAAATGGACCAACAGAGCGAAGCTTCTGTGTCTGGTCGGGTCCCGGATGAAAGGGAAGAATTCTTGGTAGATAGACACAGAGGTGTCTGCGACCCTTTCCTGTCTACAGGAAGTGCGTCTGGCAGCAAAGAAAGGTTATGGTATTATTTTTTGCAGGGAAATGATGTTCGGAATGTGTGCAAGTCATTTTTATACTTTTTCACCCTGGAGCAAACCCTCCACTTCCCTGAATTTGCCGAATGGTGCGCGGTAAATTATTCTCCCTCTCAGAGGGTCATTGTGAGTCAGTCCGCATCTAGGATATTGTGTAAAATTGATGCTTCAATAGTAAGAGAAAATATTAGTTTACCTGAAAGTTACCCTGGAAACCGTGAGTCTGTAAATGAAGCTATCCTTGCCGAGTTTTTCCGAAGTTGCCCAACCGATGCTCGCTCTCGATTCCTGTCAAGTATCCTGAAGGAAGGTCGGTCCCTGGAAGGCCTTTCCTTACCTTACCCCTTGCACATTTTTAGAACTGAGGCACAATTGGTAATGTCTTTGGTTTGTCAGGTGTTAGGTCTAGATGACGATTGTCGTATAGCTGATGTTATCCTTGGTTTCCTGTTAAAAGTAAATTCTTTGAGTCTCGAGTCCCAGTCAGTTCCTGTACTTAATTTAGACGAGTATCTTGCCGAAGCAATCCACCTCCAGCTGACTGAATTTCCCAAGGTCCAGTTTTTTACGTTTCAAACACACTTACTTAACAGGTTGATATGTTCCAATGTTACCGAATTGAAGATATTGAGTACTCTGTCCTCTTCTGATTTGCCAAAGCAAATCCACCTGATCGAATTTGCCAATTCGATCATGTCTGAAATATACAGGATGCTGTTTGATGGAGAATTTCCCCGGGTCTTCGATGAAATGAAATATTTGATGCAGTCTCCACCCGAAGGTCGGGTGGGAGACTGGTTCCTGTACAAAGATTACACTGTTTTGAGAGTGTACGGCTTTAGCGGTCAGCCTTATAGGTTGCCTTCCTTTTTAACTCCAAGGATTTTTGCTCTGGAGTTTATGAGACAAAGGTTGTTATCAGAGGAGGAGCACTTCGGTGCTTTCCGAAAATCTTTGAATGTTAAATTTCCTTTTAAGGTCAGCCCTTTCATTTTTAAAGGCAAAGGTGCCCTGGCATGTATAGAGAGATTGATGGAACCTATGGATTTCGTTAAGGATGTAAATATGAACTACGACCCCCACCAGGTGATATCATTAAGAAAGCAAGCAAACAGGAACAAACCGTTTGAGCATCAGGCTGTTGAAGGGTTAGCTGAAGCAGCTAATTTGCTCTAGTTCACTGACAAGTCCAAAGATGAGACAGAGGCACATCCTGCATCTCGTTCAGAGATCCAAATCACAGAGGGTGTCAGTGTTGCTGTCAAGAGGAGTTTGGCCGAAGCCGAGAGTATGGATATGGAAGAAGAAACATCCCATAAGAAGGCGAGGTTGCTCGTAGGAGGCGAGATCGTGGATGAAGGGGCGTCCAGAGTTTTCAAAAAGGCTACTTTGGTTCCCCTGAAGATAGTTCAGGTCAGTCAGTTTTCTTTTAAAGATTCAGAAGGTGACGGTAACAGTCCAGAGTCCGGCCCCTTGTTTAAATCAAAAGAAGAGCTCAAGGCGAGCTACCTAGAAAAGAGGAAGCAATCCCTGGAGGAAATGAGAAATCTGCTCCCGAGGGTAAGGAACCTGCATAGTTCTAAAACATCTCTAGTTTCTGCTAGAGATGCAGAGAAGAATACTTTCAAGATGGCCATTGTGAATGATAAAAGAATGTCTGAAATAGAAATATGTCTGGACAAAATTAGTACTCCAGACAAGATACAGTTGCACAAGCAAACCGGCGACATTCTTTATTCAGACCTGTTGCAAGCCATGATGACGATAAATAAGTTGCAAGCATTGGTAGACAAGTTGGAAGTCCAATTGAGACATGAGAAAGTGGAAAACAAAGCAAATGTTGTTCAGGTGAAAAAACTGCAAGCAGATATCGCCAGCTCAGACAATAACCAGGCCGTAAAGAAGTTGTTAGAAGAGAAAGATAATGCCCTACAAGTTTTGAAGAAGAGGTTGAAGATGCCAGGCTCAGAACATGTCCAATCAGCAGAATTGCTATCCCTCCAGGAGGAGAAAGATAAACTCCATCGGGAAATGATGGAATACAAAGGGAAGGCTGGAGAGCTACAAGAGGAGAAGGATAAGTGGAATGCCGAGAAGGAAGAACTACTGTCCCAAATTTCCGTAATGGAGAAAAACCAGACTGTGGAAAAGGAGATTATGGATGAGCTAATAAGCCAAACCCCTGCCGGTGACAACTTATCTATTGTAGATATCCGAAAGCCATTAGCTGATTGTTCTGCAGATGACCTGTTGGAGTCTATGTCCCAAGTGAGTTTAAGGGAGGAAACTATTAAGGAATTGCAATCCGAGAATGAAAAGGTGAAAGCCGAGTTAACCAAGGTAAGAGAAAGTAGAATGCAGCTCTTACAGGACAAGAGCCAATTATAGTAGAAGGTTGATGAACTGAAAGAAAAATGTATTGGGAAGGGCCCCCTTCAGGGGGCGAAACACATCATTTGGGACACCCTAAGTATTGAATTTACCAAGTTTAGGCACTACCTTAATTATATTGATGATTTGTGTGGATTGATAGATTCAGCTCAGCAAAGATTGAGAGTGGTAAATGAACACATGGCGAAAAGACCTCTCGCTACAGCCCAAAACACCCTGGATTTCCTGAATTCATTAACATATCAAAAGTTGCATGACATGGGCATAAAGGACAGAGTCTCAATAATCCTGTCAGCAAAGAAAATCATTCACAAGCACCAGTTAATGAAGATTGTTCAGGATAGATCAGAAGAATTAATGGTACAGGTCAACAGGTTCAAAAAAGAGTTTGAAGGGCTGTTCGAAGACGAGTTGCCATGCTTCTGGAACGAAAAGGATCAAATGCTCCCGCAGGAACATTATAATCACCTGATTGTCAGGGCTCGTATGGACCATTCAAATTTTAATGAGCTGGAGAAAAGCCTGTCAGGACAAACCATTGTGGACATGCTAACTGAAGATTTCAAGGTCCTACAGAAGTTCACAGCTATCAGAACCAGATTGCCTAAAAATTCCTATGAAACATACATGGAGCTTGAGGTAGCCATCCGGGAAATGATGGAAAGCGACACCCCAAGTTTCAAACAGTGGAAGGCTGTAGAGCGGCTGGGGAAAACAAATTTTACTCTTCCTCCATAGGAACAAGTGGCAGATACCGTGGAGCTGATGGGGCAAAGACTCGGAGCTGATTTGGCAAAAGACGTGGTGCTGCTGGAGCAAAGATTCGGAGCTGATGGACCAAATTTTGTTATCCAGTTGTTTCATGCTTTATGATCGGTTAGGAATGGAATTGTAACAACTTCCTAGTGGTGTAGGATTTCAGTTACAAACTCTAATTTACGCCGGTCATTCTATTATTGATCTGCTGGAGGCAAACTTATTATTTGATCTATAAATTTGTATCTCTTTTATGAGATGGGGGTTGGAACCCATCAGATGAAGTAATTTGTGGAGAACATATCTGTATCGTTTTTTTAATACCAAATGAATGCATGAGAGTTCTTTTTCAGAGATTCATGTATCATTGACATTGCAGTCTGTGCTTTCTTTCTCTGTGTGATTCATAATTTTTCCTGTGTAACGCTCCATTCCGTTTCTCTTCTGTCGTATCTGGAACATAGTGTTTGATGTTTATAATTCATATGCTTATGCTCTATTCATCGTTTCAGGTATTATATGATCTTTTCTACTAAAGTTGATATGGAATTCGTCTTAGACGCTCTGTATTGATGGGCTGTTCTCTCATTTCTTCTATTTTCACCCTGACAAATGAAATGACTGCAATTATGTGATTATCTTGCCTTTGGAAAATCCCGTGTATGCAATTTGGGAATCTTTTTATATGTATATGACTCCGTTGCCCAATGGATATGTGATTGTTTCAACCAAATAAACTTTTAAATATTGTTACCGTTTGATCTTGCAATTTGCAAAGTTCATATTGAGAGATACCTCTCAGGGAGAGAATATCAATATCTTCCTAAAGTGGTTTTGTTGTTACCTCGGGGTGTGCCTTTTACAACCTGGGTACATTCTGAGTGCTAACACACATTACACATTAAAAACCAAATCGTAAATCATGAATCCTCTGTGTTGTCGTAGCTGTCATGGAAGAGATCTCATGTCATTCACGTCATGGCCCCAAGCCATTCGCTGTCAGTTTTTTTCCATTCATACAACTAATAACAAATAATCGAGGTAACAATACATAGACTAATCATGAAGGTGAATGGAACATACAACACAAGCTGAATAAACAAATATCGCAACATAGATTTATGTACACAGTCCAATTTAATAACCATTGCAAAAAACGTAAATGCAGTATGTTTTCAAAACTCGGTGAGTTACCACATTAACTTAATATACAAAGTCGTGCCAAGGGACATGGTACCATTGCAAGCAATGTTGTTGCCGAGGCTTTAAGTCTCAAATCAAAAACACGATTTATATAAAAACAATGCAGATCTTGTTAAAAGTCCCAAGGCCCCATTTGCTGATAACAAAATCATTGTTTTAAACCCAAATCTTTGCAAATATACGCCCAAAGAAAAATTGAAAACCCCATAGTAAAACCCCAACTAACAACATGATGCAAATCAGACCCACCCATAAATCTGAGAGGTTACAAGGGTAAGCTTGTGTAACAGGATTAGCGTGGCTATTATGATATCACCCATGAACTAGCTACGAAGCTCTAAGCCACACTGCTCCTTACTAACCCTGTCACCTGCAACCACTAGCAGTAAGCCAAATGAGAAGTATGGCAATCGTGGCCAAGCTACGAAATAACAAGAATGCTTGTAAAACCCAATGAAGCCTTACCTCTGTCAACCTGGAAGTTGCCTTCATCCACTGTGTAGAGCGAAGACCAAACAAACAACAAGCCAAGCAACATGACCAAGTCTTTCGTGGAGCCAACCCTAAGCTTAGGCTGCCCCAAACCCCAAGATGCATTAATGGTGCCAGCCTGGTGTCCAATATCAACCCAAAACCCACATCTCTATAGTTTGAAATCAATTCAATATCGATGGTCTCTTTCCCATGCAAAGTCTTAAACCCCTTTGTGTAACGTTCAAACCATATGGTATAATTCACCACCCCAAGGCTTATTAAAATGTATAATATTATATACAACGTATACCCTAGGCTTAAGCCTTAAACCTTTTCTTTCCATTTCCCTAAGCATTAAGCTTAGAACCATGGCATATGAAATATTCCATGGTATTATTGCTATGTATAAAATCGAGATTTGGTCTTTTAGCCAAAGTTTATAATTTGCCAAGAATAAATAAAAGATGTATTAATACTACTAATACAATAAACATGAATTACAAATAGTTTAAGATAGGAACAATGGATCCATAATTACATAATGAATAGTAGGCGTCACATAGATAATCTATCTAGGTGTATAAATGATAAGCATAGTAATTACCTCATTATCAAGTTGAGTATGTAAGAAACCATAAAAACAATTAGTAGGTGGTTTAATGATCAAAACGTTTAGCACTCTTTAAACAAATATCCGTTGCTAAGTATAATATGCATAGAATGAAAAAGATTCCTTAGTTCGAACAGAACTAAGTAAGTCTTCTAGACAAGTAGACACTTTGCATATCAAACAGTCACATGGAAGAACTAGTCCTGCCACTCCACCCACTTTAGTTCCAAAACTAAAGTTAAGTTAAAACCATGTAAATAACAAGTAAAACTGTGAAAAAATGAACGAGGTATATAATTGAGCAATTACACATACACAACAATGTAAAAAAATGAGAATAGCTTCATAATCATATTTACAACATCATAATGTAAAATACAGTAACAAACATAACTAAGAGAAAGAAGTAAAACGTAATCTCAACTTACGATAAATAAGTGGTACATTTACTGTACGTTATATTCCTCAAGTCCAATAATGTACATGCTTAGGTAGTATTATAACTAGATATCGTTTTTAATTTATCTATTCTTTTTGTCCTAATTTTGAATGGTTGGTTTAAAATGATTTTACATTTTATGTTGATTTTGAAATTTTTTTACAATCCATAATTTTTGTTGGATTTAATGGTTTTAAGGGTTGAAATATTTCATTATTTTAGTTTTAAGGTTTGTCTTTTGAGATTGTTAGTTAATATGTATATCTTTAATCTTTCAAAAACTTATAATAAAAGTTTATTCCATGTTTTGATTTATAATCTAACCCTCATTTTTTAGTCGTTTGTCAAATATTTTCATGAGGAGATTTTTGTAACAGCTCTATTTTTTCTGTTTTTGTCATTATCATTGGTAGAATATGACGAGGTGATGGAAACAAATTATGGAAAACCAAAAGAGATTTTTGTCCACAATAGACTCATACACAAAAATCTCTCTCATTTTTGCAACAACTATTATCGTTTGAGAGATTCAAATTCATCTCTGTGGCTTATTTTCAAGGTTTTGAATTATTTAATAATGTCATGTTTTAGTCACACATTTCCAGCACGTATTACGATCAATGGAAGAGGAATTTTTAAATACCAAGAGAGGTTTTTGTTCCTAACAGAATAATTTAAAAAAAACTCTGTCAGGTTTTGCACAGGTTCCCATATTGAGAGATATGAAGGCGTATTTGAGACCCAAATTTTCAGAAATTCATGAAATTTCCCCAAATCTGATTTGTTATTTTTGGGTTAAATGTTTTTAAAGATTTTGAGTTATGATGTAACTAATTGATGTAACTGTTTCAAATTTTGACCTAGAAGGTAGTTATGGAAATACTTTAGCTTTGTAATGATAAAAGGAAAAAAACATACAGTTTTGGGGTTAGAATTTTCACTCAAGGAGAGGCTTTTGGAGCTTTGATATCTCAAGCTAACACTTATAACTCTTATGTAAGTGGATGACTGTTATTTATTATATATAAACTGATAAGCCCTTTTACCTATCATGCTTTTTCATTTCTGATCCGCTTGATTGCTCAGTATACAATTTCATTTCATGTTTAAAGGTTTATTCATGTAAATGCTTGTATCGTGTGGGTGGAATTAGTATTGCATGTGTAATTTTTATGGCTTATTGGGATGTGTTTGATCCCCAGTTTATCCAACTTGCATGATTCAGTTCTGTATTAGCTTGTGGATGTTTATTTCTTCCTTGCTGGTGAATTTTTTTAAAACCAAAACCATAGACCAAAACCCTAAAACCTATTTTATTTAATTTTACTTTTGAGATTGTGTTGGCTTATTCTTCTAGTAGTCTAAGAACAATTTCTGGCACTAACATATTTGACGCCATTGTTGGGAATGAAAATCAAGATTATCTTCCCCGGGAAGAACCACAATGAAACAGATCTGACTCTTGATGGAAGACAAGAGAAGGACATAGAGATAGATTTCAATCATTTGCTTGCCGACTCCATGATTAAAGATTCCACTGCAAGGAGAATTTTGTTGACAGAAAAATGAAGAAGCCAAATGGAAAGACTGGGTATCAGCTTGTTACTTTCCTCCATGAGGATTTGTTCTTATTCATCAATTCTTTCATGTATTTCCCATTGCATGTCAAAATAATTATTTTTTGTTTTGTCTATTCCAATGATCATAAACCTTCAGGTACATATCCCTCTTTGGAAGAAGAAAGTGTGCATTCTTCTTGTTTTATTGATGTTGATCATATTCCTTCATTTGAAATACATGTGAAACGTGATATACATATACCCATATCTCTTGAACCTGATTATTTTGGTCATCTTGTAGAGAATAAAGTTGATCCATTACCTTCTACCATCACTGTCGAAACTTGCAAACAGTTTGTTGAGCCTCATTTTCAACTCATAGATATTCAGTCTAGACTCAGACATAACATGTTTAAACCTCTTAGGATGCCATCTCTCTTACATCCTTACCCTTCCTACTTTGTTGAATATCTTCTCCATTTTACTGGAAAAGACCATATTACAGCGGATAAGCACTTAGAATATTTTCATAATTTCATTGATAATTTTGAAATCATGCATGAGGATGTTGTCATGAGGTTATTTTCAAAATCCTTTGTTGGAGATGTTGGGTTTTGGTTCCAAAATTTAAAAGTTGATTCAATTGGAACGTGGGAAGAGTTACATGATGTATTTTTGAAGTATTGGGGTAAGAATAAATCTTATGATCAATTTCTTTCCTAATTTTATAGTTTGGAAAGGGAGAATGATGAGCCACTTACTAAAATTAATTGGAGGTTTCAAAGCTTTTATATCATTATGCCTATGGAGAGCAGTCCTTCAAAAAAACTTGCTATTGTATATTATGTTATGGCTCAACATTCAGATCTTGTCTTTTTCCTGTTAGAAAGGAAATCATCATCTTTAAGACAATTGTTTGAGGATACAAAAGGAGTGGAGGAGAACATCCAAGCTTGCAAAATACTTTGAGATCAGGCTCATGTTGAAGATATACAAGCTTATGAACAGGAAGAAGAACATAGGTATCATTAAGATTTAAGACAGTTTTCTTCATCATTTTCAGATTTTCATATGAACAAGGATATAAATGATGCTTGTGTTGATTCTTCATATCAGTTTGCTGATGTTTTAAATGATAATATAATTTCAGTGGATTATAGTAGAAATGTTTTAGCTCCTGCTATGAGATTATCATGTTATGAAGAAGAAGTTGCTGCTCTTCAATCTCTTACTATTGATATAAGAAATAAGCTTCCATTCTTGATTTATGGTCACTTTCAGAATTTTATTTGTTCAAGTTTTGGTCAAGGGTTTTATTTAAAGGTCGAGAAGCAGTTTGAAGAGCCCTTATTTTCCATTCTTGAACCAAAGTTTAAAAAGAACAACAATGAAGAGGAAGAGAATGATTCACTTTATGATGAATATATTGAAAACATTGAAGTTTTAAATTGGAAATTTCATGATCAGCAAAAACCGATTGTAGGTGAATTATATTCCAAACTGTTTATTGAACAAGAAAAAATTATGAATTGTTTTGACTCTCAAATTGATATCAGCCAGACTATAGATACTTTGAATGTAATATTAGATGTGTCTAATATCCATGGTGGTGATAATTTTTCTTCTCAAAACCATTGTGAAAATATGCCAATTTTTTTTATGGATATAAAGAAATACTACAACCATTCTTTTAGTCTTCATTAGTTCAGCAGCACTGTTCAAAAATCAATCAGCTTGATTTAGTGGAAGATATAAAGCAAGATAACCTCAACAGAGTCAAAGATTTTATACATTGTTCTCTTATTGCATTATCTCATGGAGTATTGAGAATTGAGGACACACATTTCTAGTCATTTCTTTTTAAACAACATGAAGGAATAATTTTGTATGAGTTTCATGATCCTGTGGCTTCTTGGATGGAGTTGTATTTTCCAAAGGTTTCTAATGCTCCAGCTTTTGGCATACTTCCTATTTCCATTCATAAGTATCATCTTCCTACATACTCTTTATTGCATTTATCACATATTTTGTGGGTCTTCTCAAACAGTAGCATGCATGGAATTATGATTCTCAGTCAAATGATTTCTTGGCTTCACTGGAAGTATGATTACACTTGATTGGGTTGTTTCCTCCAATTAGAAGTAGGAGTAAATAACAAAATAAGCTCGCTATACGAGCATGTAGATTCTTTTCCGTATGCTAGTTTGTAGCAGTATTTTGTCATTTCAAAGGTATGTGTTCAAAGTTTGAGAAAGTTGCAGATATTTTGTAAATGACTCCATCACCCAATGAATAAGGCACAAGGTCTAGAGGTTCTTAAAGCCTCACAAGGAGCAATTCATCTCACAGCAAGAGCCATATTTTATAACTAGATCTTTTTCTTAGTTTATCTGTTCTTTTTGTCCTAATTTTCAACCGTTGGTTTAAAATGATTTTACATTTTATGCTGATTTTAAGAATTTTTTACAATCAATAATTTTTGTTGGATTTAGTGCTTTTAATGGTTGAATTATTTCATTATTTTAGTTTTAAGGTTTGTATTTTGGGCTTATTAGTTAATATGTATATCTTAAATCCTTCAAAAAATTATAATAAAAGTTTATTCCAAGTTTTGATTTATAATCGCGAATTTAATTTCCCAGGGAGCTGGAGAATTAGGTTTGTAGGAGGTAGGTTTCTTGGTGTGCAGGAAGGTCGGTGACGGTCCAATAGTAACCTTTCAAGATGGTTCCTACTCCTCCTTGGGGGGAGAGGGACAATGGAAGGAATGAAACAGTAAAGGAAGAGTCCATTATCTTGGGAAAAGAAAATGACAAAGTAAAACGAGTAATCAATGCACAAATTTCACCCAAAGATGGGGAAGGTTGCAGCAGAACCAGAAAGGAAGAAATAAATAATCAGGGTACAAGAAGGATAGGACAATGTGTCCCAAAATCCAATACTTTACCAAGACTATAGATCAAATCCGAAATATTCATGGAGGACATTCAATATATGAAAGAAAGGGCACTCATAGGAAAATTTGTGGGGATCTGGCCCACAGAAAAGACCGTGGTATGGTGGATCAACTCAATGTGGAAACCTCAAGGACACTTTGATCTCCAACTAGGAGCTAAAGGGTTATTCACAATTATTTTCTTCAATGAAGAGGACAGAACAAAAAATATTTGAGAATGGTCCCTACTTCTATAATTCGGCAGGCCTCTTCATAAGGCCATGGAAAGAGGGATTTGATCCTAACAAGGAAAATATGAAAATATCCCCTGTATGGATAAGAATGCATTCCTTCCTAACGAAATACTGGAAGGAAGAAATCTTGATGGACATAGGGAATACTTTTGGGAACTTTATCAAAGTCTCAGAGCAAATGAGACAAAGGAAATACATATTGTATGCCAGAATATGTATCTACCTTGACATTTTCATAGATTTGTTGGATGGAATAGAGCTAACTTGGGAATATGAGGAATGGTTCCATGCCATAGATTACGAGCAGATCCCAGTCCACTGTAGAATATTGCACAAGCATGGGCACCTATTCAAAGACTGCCCCGAAAAAAAAAGACCAAAATGGAAGAAAGATCAAGAAATTCAGGATGTGGAGGGGTTCACCAAAATTCAAAATAAAAAGTGGCAAGTGAGGAATATCTCAGGGCTGGAAGTAAACAAAAGAGTGCAAACCCAGAACCAGTTCGATACCCTTCAGGAAGATCAGACAAAAGACATAGCTGACTCATAGGCAGACACAATGAGGGATAAAATTCAAGAAAAACAACAAGAAGAACATGACAGAGACATCTAAGGAACTGGTAAGAATATAACCCAAAAATAAATTCCTGGCACTAAGAAAACTAACTCGGATCCCCTTCGATAGAGCCAACCAGAGGAAACCAAGAAAGATTCAGGAACTGTGGAAGTCATTTCAGAGGACATGGAAATAGGCGACCTAGACCTTGAGAGAATGGAAGTGGCCTGTTCAAATAAAGGTCTATCCCTAATCCCCCCTCAACAAGTTTCCCTTCTGTATAAAGCCATCATTCAAGCTAAAAACTCAAGCTCCCTAGGGGTAGTGGTGGAATCTCTCAAAGTCACTAAGTCTACAATTTCATTTCATGTTTAAAGGTTTATTCATGTAAATGCTTGTATCGTGTGGGTGGAATTAGTATTGCATGTGTAATTTTTATGGCTTATTGGGATGTTTTTGTTCCCCAGTTTATCCAAATTGCATGATTCAGTTATGTATTAGATTGTGGATGTTTATTTCTTCCTTGCTGATGAAGTTTTTTAAAACCAAAACCATAGACCAAAACCCTAAAACCTATTTTGTTTAATTTTACCTTTGAGATTGTGTTGGCTTATTCTTCTAGTAGTCTGAAAAGAATTTCTGGCACTAACATCTTCGGCGCCATTGTTGGGGATGAAAATCAAGATTATCTTCCCCAGGAAGAACCACAATGAAACAGCTATGACTCTTGATGGCAGACAAGAGAAGGACATAGAGATAGATTTCAATCATTTGCTTGCCGACTCCACGATTAAAGATTCCACTGCAAGGAGAATTTTGTTGACAGAAAAATGAAGAAGCCAAAAGGAAAGACTGGGTATCAGCTTGTTACTTTCCTCCATGAGGATTTGTTCTTATTCATCAGTTCTTTCATGTATTTCCCATTGCATGTCAAAAGAATTATTTTTTGTTTTGTCTATTCCGATGATCATAAACCTTAAGGTACATATCCCTCTTTGGAAGAAGAAAGTGTGCATTCATCTTGTTTTATTGATGTTGATCATATTCCTTCATTTGAAATACATGTGCAACATGATATACATATACCCATATCTCTTGAACCTGATTATTTTGGTCATCTTGTAGAGAATAAAGTTGATCCATTACCTTCTACCATCACTGCCAAAACTTGCGAATAGTTTGTTGAGCCTCATTTTCAACTCATAGATATTCAGTCTAGACTCAAACAGAAGATGTTTAAACCTCTTAGGCTACCATATCTCTTACATCCTTACCCTTCCTACTTTGTTGAATATCTTCTCCATTTTATTGGAAAGACCATATTACAGCAGAGAAGCACTTAGAATATTTTCATAATTTCATTGATAATTTTTAAATCATGCATGAAGATGTTGTCATGAGGTTATTTTCAAAATCCTTTGCTAGAGATGTTGGGTTTTGGTTCTGAAATTTAAAAGATGATTCAATTGGATCATGGGAAGAGTTACATGATGTCTTTTTGAAGTATTGGGGTAAGAATAAATCTTATGGTCAATTTCTTTCTGAATTTTATAGTTTGGAAAGGGAGAATGATGAGCCAATTACTAAAATTAATTCGAGGTTTCAAAGCTTTTATATCAGTATGCCTACGGAAAGCAGGCCTTCAAAAAAACTTGCTATGGTATATTATGTTATGGTTCAACATTCAGATCTTGTCTTTTTCCTGTTAGAAAGGAAATCATCATCTTTAAGACAATTGTTTGAGGATACAAAAGGAGTGGAGGAGAACATCCAAGCTTGTAAAATATTTTGAGATCAGGCTCATGTTGAAGATATACAAGCTTATGAACAGGAAGAAGAACATAGGTAGCATTAAGATTTAAGACATTTTTCTTCATCATTTTCAGATTTTCATATGAACAAGGATATAAATGATGCTTGTGTTGATTCTTCATATTAGTTTGCTTACGTTTTAAATGATAATATACTTTCAGTGGATTATAGTAGAAATTTTTTAGCTCCTGCTATGAGATTATCATGTTATGAAGAAGAAGTTGCTGCTCTTCAATCTCTTACTATTGATATAAGAAATAAGCTTCCATTCTTGATTTATGGTCACTTTCAGAATTTTATTTGTTCAAGTTTTGGTCAAGGTTTTTATTTAAAGGTCGAGAAGTAGTTTGAAGAGCCCTTGGTTTCCATTTTTGAACCAAAGTTTAAAAAGAACAACAATGGAGAGGAAGAGAATGATTCACTTTATGATGAA
Source organism: Pseudotsuga menziesii (assembly GCA_001517045.1). Lineage (NCBI taxonomy): Eukaryota > Viridiplantae > Streptophyta > Pinopsida > Pinales > Pinaceae > Pseudotsuga > Pseudotsuga menziesii. The sequence goes on from LPNX010302045.1 coordinate 161,897, forward strand.
TATAATGAAAACATTGAAGTTTTAAATTGGAAATTTCATGATCAGCAAAAGACGATTGTAGGTGAATTATATTCCAAACTTTTTATTGAACAAGAAAAAATTCTGAATTGTTTTGACTCTCAAATTGATATCGGCCAGACTATAGATGATTTGAATGTAATATTAGATGTGTCTAATATCCATGGCGGTGATAACTTTTCTTCTGAAAACCATTATGAAAATATGCCAATTTTTTTATGGATATAAAGAAATACTACAGCCATTCTTTCAGTCTTCATTAGTTCAGCAGAACTCTTCAAAAATCAATCAGCTTGATTTAGTGGAAGATATAAAGCAAGATAACCTCAACAGAGTCATAGATTTTATACATTGTTATCTTATTGCATTATCTCATGGAGTATTGAAAATTGAGGACACACATTTGTAGTCATTTCTTTTTTAACAACATGAAGGAATAATTTTGTATGAGTTTCATGATCCTGTGGCTTCTTGGATGGAGTTGTATTTTCCAAAGGTTTCTAATGCTCCAACTTTTGGCATACTTCCTATTTCCATTCATAAGTATCATCTTCCTACAGACTCTTTATTGCATTTATCACATCTTTTGTGGGTCTTCTCAAACAGTAGCATGCATGGAATTATGATTCTCAGTCAAATGATTTTTTGGCTTCACTGGAAGTATTATTACACTTGATTGGGTTGTTTCCTCCAATTAGAAGTAGGAGTAAATAACAAAATAAGCTCGCTATATGAGCATGTAGATTCTTTTCAGTATGCTAGTTTGTAGCAGTATTTTGTCATTTCAGAGGTATGTGTTTAGATTTTGAGAAAGTTGTAGAGATTTTGTAAATGACTCCATCACCCAATGAATAAGGCACAAGGTCTAGAGGTTCTTGAAGCCTCACAAGGAGGAATTCATCCCACAGCAAGAGCCATATTTTATAACTAGATCTTGTTCTTAGTTTATCTGTTCTTTTTGTCCTAATTTTCAACCGTTGGTTTAAAATGATTTTACATTTTATGTTGATTTTAAGAATTTTTGACAATCAATAACTTTTGTTGGATTTAGTGCTTTTAATGGTTGAATTATTTCATTATTTTAGTTTTAAGGTTTGTATTTTGGGCTTATTAGTTTAATATGTATATCTTAAATCCTTCAAAAAATTATAATAAAACTTTATTCCAAGTTTTGATTTATAATCACGAATTTAATTTCCCGGGGAGCTGGAGATTGAGGTTTGTAGGAGGTAGGTTTCTCGGTGTGTAGGAAGGTCGGTGACGGTCCAATAGTAACCTTTCAAGATGGTTCCTACTCCTCCTTAGGAGGAGAGGGACCGTGGAAGGAATGAAACAGTAGAGGCAGAGTAAGTTATCTTGCGAAAATAAAATAACAAAGTAAAATGAGTAATCGATGCACAAATTTTTCCCAAAGATGGGGAAGGTTGCAGCAGAACCAGAAAGGAAGAAACAAATAATCAGGGTACAAGAAGGACAGGACAATGTGTCCCAAAATCCAATACTTTACCAAGACTACAAATCAAATCCGAAAGATTCATGGAGGACATTCAATATATGAAAAAAAGGGCACTCATAGGAAAATTTGTCGGGATCTGGCCCACAGAAAAGACCGTGGTATGGTGGATCAACTCAATGTGGAAAACTCAAGGACACTTTGATCTCCAACTAGGAGCTAAAGGGTTCTTCACCATTATTTTCTTCAATGAAGAGGACAGAACAAAAAATATTCGAGAATGGTCCCTACTATAATTCGGTGGGTCTCTTCTTAAGGCCATGGAAAGAAATATTTGATCCTAACAATGAAAATATGACAATAGCCCCTGTATGGATAAGAATGCATTCCCTCCTAACAAAATACTGGAAGGAAGAAATATTGATGGACATAGGGAATACTTTGGGGAACTTTATCAAAGTCTCAGAGCAAATGAGACAAAGGAAATGCATATCGTATGCCAGAATATGTATCTACCATGACATTTTCAGAGATTTGCTGGATGGAATAGAGCTAACTTGGGAAGATGAGGAATGGTTTCAAGCCATAGATTACGAGCAGATCCCAATCCACTATAGAAGATTCCACGAGCATGGGCACCTATTCAGAGACTGCCCCCAAAATAAAAGATCAGGAGGGAAGAAAGATCAAGAAATTCAGGATGTGGAGGGGTTCACCAAAATTCAAAATAAAAAGTGGCAATCGAGGAAGATCTCAGGTCTGGAAGTAAACAAAAGAGTGCAAACCTAGAACTAGTTCGATACCCTTTAGGAAGATCAGACAAAAGACATAGCTGACTCATAGGCAGACACAATGAGGGATAAAATTCAAGAAAAACAACAAGAAGAACATGACAGAGACATCTAAGGAACTGGTAAGAATATAACCCCAAAATAAATTCCTGGCACTAAGAAAACTAAATCGGATCCCCTTCTATAGAGCCAACTAGAGGAAACCAAGAAATATTTAGGAACTGTGGAAGTCATTTCAGAGGACATGGAAATAGGTGACCTAGACCTTGAGAGAATGGAAGTGGCCTATTCAAATAAAGATCTATCCCTGATCTCGCCTCAACAAGTTTCCCTTCTGTATAAAGCCATAATTCAAGCTAAAAACTCAAACTCCCTCGGGGTAGTGGTGGAATCCCTCAAAGTCACTGAAGGTAAGAAAAATCCAAAGAGAGATAAAAGGGGAATACCTAGCAATTTCCAATGAATTAGAGCAATAGGTGAACAACTGGTGGCTTCAGGGTAGTATCCAACAATAGATGTAGCCCTTTCTCGCTCTAATTAACCCCTTCTTGATGCAGATTACAACTTGGAATATTAGAGGCTATAAAAGCACTCTTAAAAATCGTCTTCTTAAAAGAAGGATTGAAAGAGACAAACCAAGGATAATCTTCCTGTAGGAAACAAAATGCTTGGTAGAAGAACTTGCAAGTATAGCTCAAAAAGTGTGGAAGGGGTGTGAATCGGTTGCAGTAGATGCCAAAGGGGCGGCAAGAGGTCTGGGAATCCTTTGGAACCTTTGTGAGGTACATTTATCTAGTTTCCTTTCCACCCCATGCACTCTCACAATAGATTTCCACATTCTTGGTACAAGAATAAGAAAAGTCATTTCCAATGTTTACGGTCCCCCGAGGGCTGAACAGAAACCTGCATTTCTAGAGTCGCTCTCTGGCTTAAGAGTTCTAGTTAAAAACAAAGTTTGGATTATAGGAGGTGACTTTAACCTGATCAGGAACCTCAAAGAAAAAAAAGGAGGTATTTAGAACCTAAACACTGCGAGTAATCTCTTTAATAATACTATTAATGATCTTGACCCGATTGATGTCAGAACGTCCAATGGCATATTCACCTGGAACAATAAGTAGAAGGGAGATAGAGGGATAGCATGCAGACTTGACAGATTCATGCTTTCAGAATTGGTCATGATGGCTGGTGGTAACCTCAAAGCGGTGGTTATGCTAGCGGCAGGGTCGGATCACCGGCCCATAAGTATGGAATGGGAAAATTTTAGAGTCAACCCTCATAGACCATTCAGATTTGAGAAATTCTAGCTCCTCCAACAAGACTTCCATGAGAAACTCAAGGAATGGTGGGAGAGCTCCCCTCCTATCAAAGGCACCCTTATGTATCAATTCAACAAAAACTTAAATTCCTTAAAGACCACATCAAGAAATGGAATAAGGAGTCATTCGGCAACATTTTCCACAAAAAACAGACCTTAGAGATCAAAATTAAGCAACAGCAATCTCAAGTGATGATCAACGGTTACTCAGAAGAACTAAGGCTTCAGGAAGAGTCCCTATTGTAGGACTTCAATCACAGAGGAAGTCTACTAGAACTGGAAGTCTAGAATTAAATGGCTTCAGGAAGGAGAACGAAATACTAGTTTTTTCCATAAAGCGGCCATTCAACACAGACAAGGGAACATGATGGATAGACTAAAGAAGGAGGATGGGAGCATTGCCAAATCCCAAGAAGAGTTGGAGACCACCCTGAACTATTATTTCACCAAGCTAATATAGGAACTGAATAGAGATAGGTAGGAAGCCCAAAGAGAGGTGTTAAGTCACATTCCCAAGATCATCATGGAGGATCATAACCAAATACTCGAAAAAGCCATCGATATGGTGGAGGTAGAAAATGTTGTTAAACAAATGGCCAAAGATAAATCACCATGCCCGAATGGTTTTACCACAAACATTTTCCACGCTGGCTGGGATTGGATGAAAGAAGAAATTTGGGCCTTGGTGGAGGACTCCAAGAAATCTAAGAGTGTTCTCAGAGCTCTCAACTCGACTTTCTTATCTCTCATTCCAAAAGAATGTGGAATAGAGGATCCAAGCAAACTAAGACCGATCTCCCTGTGTAATGTTATCTACAAAATCATTTCCAAGGTAATTGCTAATCGTCTTAAACCTCTCCTACCTCTTATTATTTCTCCAGAATAAGTAGGTTTTGTGGAAGGAAGACAAATATTGGATGGCATTATTCTGGTCCATGAAACTATACATTCCCTCAAACCTACGAGGACTCCAGGCTTACTCTTGAAACTTGACATCTCCAAATCTTATGATAAACTGAATTGGCAATTCTTGGCAGGTATTCTGAAACCTTTTGGTTTTGCAGAGGAATGGACTAACTAGATCATGAATATGGTCTCCTCTGCCTTTTTCTCAATCTTGGTTAATGGATCCCCCTCGATTCCCTTCAACGCATCTCAAGGTATTAGACAAGGGGATCCCCTATCTCCTTTCCTCTTTATAATTACAGCAAAAGGGCTAGGAAGGATGCTCAAGAATAGGGGAGCAATGAATAGAATTTAGGGATTATCCCTAACAGATGGGATGGACCCACAGACCCATCAACAGTTTGTGAACGATAACATGCTGATGGGCCCCTCCTCGGTGCATGAATCCATGGGAATCAAAGAATGTTTGAATACCTTTCTGGAAGCTAGCGGCCTAGAAATGAACAAGGAAAAATCCTAGACCTACTTCTTCAATACTCCTAGGATCACTAAGAGAAATATTCTTAGAATCTTCGAGTTTTTGGAAGGCAGCCTCCCCTTAAAGTATCTTAGAGCACCTATGGTAGAATCGACTATCGAACAAATATCCTCGAAATAATTGGTGGAAAAAATTAACAAAAAGCTCAGTATCTGGACTTTAATAGCCCTCAAATTCCCATGCAGACTAATCCTAGTAAAATCTATTCTTCAGGCTATGCCCATTTATCTCTTCTCAGTGTTGGCATCCCCGAAATCCACCATCAAGCAAATCAAGAATATTTAGAGGAATTTCCTATGGGTAGGAATGGAAGGAAATAGAAAATGGCCTCTTATGGACTGGCAAACCATTTGCACCCCAAAAGCTGTGGGGAGATTGGGGCTCAGAGACCCTCTTGATAACAATAAAGTTATGAGTACAAACATTTGGTGGAGATGGGTGAATTATGAGGATGAACTATGGGCCAAAATGTGGCACCTGAAATATGCACCCCAATGGCCCCAACAGTCCTTGGTTCAATTTGGACAAAACCTCCCAGGATCCAGTATCTGGAAGACTGCCCAGGAAAACAGGGGCTTGGTCCAAAAGCATAGCTTTTGGGATATCCAAAATGGAAAAAATGGTAGATTTGCAAGTGAAGCACTGAACCAGGGACCAGTGATCTCTTGTGGGGAAGGTGCCCCATTTCTTTGCACCTTTCTCCAGAATAATTACCTTGAAAAGATGGCAGAGTTCTGGGACAACGAAAACGATGACCAGATGTTTAGGAGGTGGAAGGAAAGAAGTTGCTAGCAAGCAAAAGCTCCCAGGGAGGATATCAAAGACTTTTTGATGAAGCTCTATGATAGAGGAAGAATGAGGACCCAGATAAGCTAAGATGGGGTTACGCCACTTCATGCAACTTTAACCCCAAAGAAGCCCTAGGACTGCTAACAGGAACTCGGAACCTAGTACCAGACGCCATGTGGGGAAAAATTTGGACTAGAGGCTGGTGGGACAAGGTTTATGTCTTCTAATGGATGGTTATTAAATGTCACATCCTAACTTGGGATAACCTATATATCATAGGATTCCACGGTCCATCTCGGTGCTCCATGTGCAAAGAGAATAACAAGTCCATAAATCACCTGTTGGATGAATGTAAAGTTGCAAACCTCTTATGGGAGAAATGGGTGACAATATTCAAGAAAACCCCGTCACAGGGGGCGACTGGACATCACTATAGCTGACTAGCCTATTAACAGTTTTAAAAAACAAATTGTGAATCAACTTTGGGAAATTCTGCTAGGTTTTTCCCTATGGGAAATTTGGAAAACCTGAAACAAGCAGACCTTTGTGAACAAATCTAGAAAACAAGAGGAGATATGCAACTCTATAGAAGCTCACCTGAAAGAAACCATCTCTCTAGAACAATGGATGCAAGAGGAATATTCTGTTGAAGCAAATGAGAGGATGATACTATATGATTTAGGGATTGGGAAATTACCTCCCAATAACTCGATAGCTCTCTCAATTCTTGTCCTTATTTCTAGCCAAAACTCCTAGAATGCTCCTCCAGCTGGGTATTTTAATCTCAATACAGATGGAGCAGCCAAAGGTAACCCAGGGCCCACCGGATATGGTGGCACTATCCGGAATCTAAAGGGCAATATCATCAGTTTGTTCTAGGGTTCTATAGAAATAAACACGAACAACATGGATGAGCTTGAAGGCCTGATCAACGGCTTGAAATGGGTAGTGAAAACTGGGAAAATGCCTCTAGTCATGGAGGGGGACTCTCACATCATCGTCAACCTTTCTTGCAAGCTTCAAGCGGGAGCCTCAACGACCCAAGTCTCAAAGAATTGGAGATGGGAGGGAAAGTTAAGCATCCTCAGGAAAATCCTCACAGGCGAGGAAGCCATTCTGTTGGTGCACGTAAAACAAGAAGGTAACAAGGTGGTGGATGTCATGGCGAACGTAGGGTTGGAGAGTAGTCTGTCTTTCCATGCAGAGGAAGGCGAGGACAATGGAAAAACCCAACAAATCTAGCATCGATGCTCGAAGTTGGCAGAATATGATGTGGCGAGTAGTGGAAACACATACCACATGATGCATGTGAGCGATAGATGGAATCAAACCTTAAAGGGAAGGAAAATAGATGGTGTGCCAACACCAAGGAGTGAGCCCACAAATGTTACGATGGCAAACACATAAAGCCAGGAAATTATCTAATCTCCAGGTGCGGAGACCCTAAATAGGTGGTAATGCATGCCTAAACACGCGACCATAGTACGTCTCATGTGGAGGCTACAAAAGGTTAGTTTCAGCTAGGGATTTGGACTCAACTTTATATCAGAAGCCAGGGGCTCTTTGATTCCTGATCTGTGGGAAGTGAGGAGGGAAGGACGAGCATGTACTATGCTCACGTCTGAAGTGGATAGAATGATAAATATGGCAGAGGCCTATATCATTTGGCCCCCTGTGAAACCTAAGGTGGCGAATCAATCACACATGGTGAGACATCTAATCGAGTGTGAGGAGTGGTAGAGAATTATGGCAAGCATGCGCAGAGTTAAGGGAAATATTTGTGGTAGGGATATTTCGGTGGAGGAAAGCCCTATTTATTTGGATTCAGAGGAATGCAAGGCCTCAAACAAGGCTCTGTTTATGCTTCTTCTTTTGTCCAATGGCCTCCTGTGTGCTTTCATCATGCTGTGGTTATGGAGGGCCTGAACCAGAGCGAGAGGCCCCAATGGGGGCGTAAGCCTCATTGGTGCTTCCTCCAGTGATGCGAATGAATCGATGCTCCCTAGTGGTGGTGTATCGACCACTGCTCCCTTCAATTGGGGTGACCAATACATGGAAAAAACGCCCACGGCCATTAAGGCGCTCATCGCCATTATGGAAATCGACCTTCTACGGGAGTTTGAGGCCATGATGGGCTTCCCTCTACTCCCCAACCCCTTCTAGACTGCACGTATCCTACTTTCCTAGGATATTCAGGAAAAAATACAGATTTCCTAAGGCATTCGTGACACTCTAGATACAATTCAACACGGTCAATAGGAGAGTGCGACGGGGTTTCGACTCTTGGAGCAGATAGCTCAGAATTCACTGGTCAGCCTTGGTCCTAAAATCACCACCCCGGGGAACATGTCGGTGAATTCACCTACAAGCGCTATGCCGACCCCCCGTGAGGATCAATTCTAAGCTCCCCATAGATAGGCCAGAATCTAGGGTGGGACTCTCTGGTGGGGACTCGTGTCTCTTTGGTTTTTTGTTAATTTTTGCTTGCTTCCAGTGTCGAAACTATTTCTTTTGGTTTAGTCTGGTTCTCGTTGGTTATCTGTTAAGCTCTCGGGAGGTTAGTGAAATTGGCCAAAGTTTTGTTTTGGGTGATCTTCTGTGGGGAAGCCTTCGTTTCAGGAATGTAAGGAACCATATTTTGTTTTTTGTAGACGAGACAGGCCTTAACAAGCCTTGTGTCTGTCTCACTAGGGGTCATGATCCAAATACCTCATGTATATCCCTACTCTGTAAATTTTTTGTATTATAATAGATATGTTCAACTTACTTACAAAAAAAAAGTTTTGATTTATAATCTAACCCTCATTTTTGAGTCCTTTGTCAAATATTTTCATGAGGACATTCATGTAGCAGCTCTATTTTTCCTGTTTTTGTCATTATCATTGGTAGAATATTACAAGGTGATGGAAGCAAATTATGGGAAAACAAAAGGTTTTTTTGTCCACCACAGATTCATTCACAAAAACCTCTCTCATTTTTGCAACATCTATTATCGTTTGAGATTATTGAATTCATCTTTGTGGCCTATTTTTAGGGTTTGAATTATTTAATAATTTCATGTTTTAGTCACAAATTTCTAGCACGTATTACAATAAATTGGAGAGGATTTTTTAAAAACAAAGAGACATTTTTGTTCATAGCAAACTCATTTAAAAAAAACTCTCTCATTTTTTGCACAGGTGTCCCATATTGAGAGATATGAAAGCGTCTTTGAGACCCAAATTTTCAGAAATTCACCAAATCTCCCCAAATCCGATTTGCTATTTTTGGGATAATTGTCTTTAAATATTTTGAGTTATCATGTAACTATTTCAAATTTTGACCTAGAAGGTAGTTATGGAACTACTTTACCTTTGTAATGATAAAAGGAAGAAAAAAATACCGTTTTGGGGTTGGAATTTTCACTTAAGGAGAGGCTTTTGGAGCTTTGATATCTCAAGCTAGCTCTTATAACTCTTATGTAAGTGGATGACTATTATTGATTATATATAAATTGATAAGCCCTTTTGTATGTCATGCTTTTTCATTTATGATATGGTTGATTTCTCAGTCTACAATTTCATTTCATGTTTAAAGGTTTATTCATGTAAGTGCTTGTAGCCTGTGGGTGGAATTAGTATTGCATGTGTAATGTTTATGGCTTATTGGGATGTGTTTGATCCCTAGTTTATCCAACTTGCATGATTCAGTTCTATATTAGCTTGTGGATGTTTATTTCCTCCTTGTTGGTGATTTTTTTTAAAACCAAAACCATAGACCAAAACCTTAAAACCTATTTTATTTAATTTTACTTTTGAGATTGTGTTGGCTTGTTCTTCTAGTAGTCTGAGAACAATTCCTGGCACTAATAGGTATTTTATACTAGCCTAATGAACCTTTTTTTTATTTTCAATTTTTGGGGACATTAGAAGTGGTATCAGAGCCCAATTTCAATACTAAGAGACCTATGGGCGCACCAAGCATTACTGCAAAAGAAAATAAACCATGTTATTAAATTTTGTTACTAACAAATATTTTCTTGCTATTAAATTTTTTTGAAATTATAGGAAATTTTTACAGGACAGTTAAAAATATGAATACTAAAGAAGATAACAGCTAGAAAGCAAAGATGAACACCACCACCTCGAAAGAAGAACTAGTGCTAGAACTAAATTTCGATATTTTGAAGACTATTCATAGTCTTCAAGCAAAATTGCAAAGTATTAGAGAAGATAGTCTGAACGAAAGAAAATAATAGCAAGCCATTAATGAAGCATTACTGAGAAATATGATGGGAGGAATCCCGCAGGGAAATCATACTCAATCCACAAACATATCCAAAATAGAACCTTAACATAAACGGGTCAACAACCCAAGAGAAGAAGAAAAAGAGGAACTTACCCCTGAAGCACCGAAAAGAGACCATCATAGTCCTTCCAGTGATGACTCTCTTTCTCCATGCGGAAAGAAGAAAAGAAGCGATGACAGTCTTCAGGGGGGATTTAGAAAAATAAGAGCCCCGACCTATGAAGGTGAAGTAAACACTGGGAAGAAAGTGTAAGAGTGGCTGTTGGGTATGAGCAAATATTTCCAAGTGCATAACTACTCAAGTGAGATGAAGGCCCGACTTGCCATCTATAACTTGAATGGAAAGGCATTAAGGTGGTGGACAAATTTAAAACACACCAAGAAATATGAGCTAAGAGAAATATGCTGGGATAACTTCCAAAAAATTTCCAAGAGCAATATATGTCAGAAAGGATCTTTGACCGAAAGGTGAGAGAGTTTCACAAATTACGTATGGGGTCCATGTCTATGCATGCTTTTATTAATAGATTTCTAGATCTGTTACATTATGTACCATACATTAACGATGAAAAGGTAAAGATATACCAGTTTTTAGGATGTCTCCCTCCCAAATTTCAGGAAAGTATTGAATTTGACATGCCAAAAACTTTGGATACCACGCTGCACAAGGTCAATATCTTCTATGAGCATGGGTAGTTATGACAAGAGAACATGAATCAAAATAGATACAAGTCTAAGAACTTTTCTGATAACTGCAAACCTGGGTTTAACCCACATCTATATAGAAAGTAGAATAATAGCTTTCCAGAAAACAAGAACTTCAACAAATGTAGTACAAATCCATATGTACCAGCTCCTAATGTTAACAAGCGAGTATCAAGTGGAGCCAATGCTACCCCGGTCCCCACTACAGATCAATTGTTGGAAATGTGAAGGGCCTCATTATGCCCACGATTGTAAGAACAAGACCAATGGGGTCTTGCATAACTTACAAGAAGAACCAACCATTGAGGACATAGTAGGAACACTGCATATTTATGCAGCATTGGATGGCCGACAGGCAGACCATCAAGCTACCATGGTTGATATAGAAGGTAATATCTTGAACACTTCTATTTCAATACTTATTTATCCCGATGCTTTCCTGAGCTATGTTTCTCCTAAAATTGTTGATGTATGCACACTAGGCAATGTAAAGCATGATAAACCTTGGCTGGTTCAGTTTGTTAAACTAGTAGCAACAAGGAAGTTCTTCCTACATGCATATGTTCTTGCATGCAGAAGACTTAAATTAGGAAACAAGTTATATTTAATTTACTTTTCCTAAGTTTATTTTGGAAAATGAATTCAAGTGATCTAAATTAAATTTAGTGAACCACTAGTTAAAGTGAAAGTGAAATTAGGGTTTTTGCTTTACCTAAAATTATAAAAGAGAGATCAATTGGTGGAGAGAACAGACACACTTGTATTTTGACAGAGACATAATACAGATAGGGAGATAAAGTTAGACAGAGGATTTAGCTGAGAAGATGGAGGAGCGAGCAAGAGGATCATCGAATTTCATACAGCTGGGCCATACACTGACACATGAAGTTGTTGAGGTTTAGCTAGGATTTTCCCAATGATTCTGCTAGGTACTGCATTCCCCAGGTTTGGGTGAAGTTGTAGTGATTGTAAAGGTTCCATATTTTCTCATAATAAAATCTATATTTGACTGCTGCACTAGTTTTCCCATCTTGGGTTTTTCCAGGGGTTTCCATACCCAGAATAATAGTGTCAATATTGTGATGTGATGTTGTGATTTATTTCTTAGTTTTATATTCCATTGTATACTGTAAAAGATATTCATGTGTGGTTATCAGTTGATATTTTGCATGCACTTTTTATCCCTAGTTGAATATTAAAGGAAAATTTACATGGTATCAGAGCTCTGGTGAGCTAAAGCTGACAGATTTGCAGCATCAGTCATAGATCAGGGGTATATCTATAGGAAGACACAAACCTAGACTTCCATATCTAGGGTTTGACAGGTACACTTCACTATGGTCATCCAGTTGAGAGTTGAGGATAGGCTCCAGGGTGCTCAAAACATTCCTACATGGAAAGAGAGGACCACAAGGATCCTGGATGTTAGTGATGTTGAGGAGAACATTGAATCCACAAAAGTTGCACCCATAGATTTGGCATATCTGATAGCTTGGAAGAGGATTGATTCAAGAGCCATGCTGATTATCATGGATGGAGTGAAGGACCATATAGTCTCTCACTTTTCTGGTAAGAAGACTGCATTGGAGATGTGGAAGGATTTGGAAAGTCTATACTAAAGAAAGAATAAGAACCAGAGGATGGTGTTGCAAGAGAGGATGCATAATACCAAGATGACCAAGGGAGAAGGAGTAATGCCTTATCCCACAAGGCTCAAACAAATCAAGGATGAGCTTAGAGCTGTTGGCTCTAACACTGATGATGATGAGCTAGTTCGGATAGCCCTTAATGGATTCTCTAAGCCATGGGACACCTTCTTCAAAGCTATTGTGGCTAGGAAGAAGCTCCCTGATTGGTATAGATAATGGGATGAATTTGTACAGGAGGAAACCCACATGGGTCAAGGATCAGGCTCTTCCAGCAGTGCCCCACAGATTTTGGATGAGGACGCTCTATCCCTTACAGGGAAGAGAAAGGGGAAGGAAAAGAGAAAGAAGGATGGTAAGAAGAAGCTTGATATGTCAAAGTTCAAGTTTTTTATCTTCCACAAGCAGGGACACTTTTCCTCCCAAATCCCAAACAGAAAGAAGAAGAGTAACACTCAGATGGCTAGATCTGTAGAGGTGGATGAGTTCAACAGGAACTTCGATGAGGAGTTTTGTTTGATAGCTTGCATGAAAAGTACCACATGGAGCAGCATATGGTACATTAATAGTGGAGAATATAGTCCCAGGACTAGACAGAAGAGATTATTCAAATACTTGCAGGATGGTGGAATAATGATCCATGTTGAGTTGGGTCATGATGCACGGTATCAGGAGCGGGGAGTTGGAACTGTTTCATTTGAGAGGAAGTTTGGAAAAACCCTCAATTTTTCTGATGTGTTATATGTTCCCAGACTGACCAAGAACCTTATATCAATCTCCACTCTAGAGTACAGGGGATATCAAGTGAAGTTCTGTGACCATAGAGTGTGTATCAATCCCGAGGGGTCAGATAGGAGCTTGGATCGGGTGATTGGGAAAAGGAGTGGGAAAGTGTATAGATTACACTTTGAGCCTTCAAAGGCTCTAGTCAACAACAACAATAGCAGTTAGGGTGAGTTGTGGCATAGGAGGATGTCACACTTACACCATGGAGCACTGAAGCATTTGAAATAGGAATTCATTGGATTTATTGAAGTACAAGAGGAAAAAGATAACCACTACAAGGGTTGTGCTTTGTGGAAGAACATCAGCAATCCTTTCCCAAAAAGTGAGCACAAGTCTAAGGATCCCTTGGACTTGGTGCATTCGGATGTATGTAGACTTATGAGTGTCCATTCATTCAATGGTTATAGTTACTGAGTAACCTTCATTAATGACTATTCCAAGAAAACTTGGATCTATTTCCTGAATGCCAATTCAGAGGTCTATGAGAGGTTTCAAGAGTTCAAGACTCTTGTGGAGAACCAAACAGGAAAGAAGATTCCGGTGTTGAGGACAGACAACGAGGGTGAGCACACTTCCAAGGAGTTCATGGAGTATTGTTCGACTGAGGGGAACAAGAAGGAGCACATTGTGCCCCATACCCCATAGCAGAATGGAGTTGTAGAGCAGAAGAATAGGACTATGGTTGGATTAGCCAAGGCCATGCTATTTGATCAGGGATTACCACTATTCCTTTGGTTCGAGGCATACAGGACTATAGTATACATTCAGAATAGGTGTCCCCACACATCCTTCGGGAGGAAGACACTGGAGGAGGTATTCACAACCACTAGGCCATATGTAAGTCACATTCAAATATTTGGCAGTGTCTGCTATTGTCATGTTCATGCTGACAATAGGAAGAAGTTGGACCCTTTGGGAGAGAAGGGGTTACTTGTTCGTTGCAGCGAGATTTTGAAGGCATACAGAGTTTACATTAATGCTCACAGGAGGATCATTATGAGAAGGGATGTCCATTTCGATGAGGACAGGGCCTTGCAAAGATCTCTGGACTTACAAGCAGAGTAGCAGCCAGCTCAGGAGTTGAGAGTCAAGTTGTAGGAGCTAGATGTACAGGTATAGGTACAGACATAGAGCATAGGTTCTAGTGGTCAGAGGGAGTCAGGTGGATAGTATCCTTTAGTCATTGAATTGAAGGATGAGCTACAGCAGGAAAAGGATATCTAGCATCCACAGCAGGTTGACACTAGGCCAATGCCTAAGTGGTTTAGATCCATAGTGTAGGATTCCAGGCACGTACATCCTCCACATACATCTTTTAGACAGAGTGTACCACTAGAGAGGATTAGTTATATGGCACTGATGACAGAGTTGATTAACTATGAACCTTCCAGCTTCGGGGATGCTGCACAACATGATGTATGGCGGGAAGCTATGGTTGAGGAGTATGACTCCATTATGAAAAAGTAGGTATGGGAGGTTGTGCCGAGGCCACAAGGGAAAAAGGTGGTGGGATTCAGATGGATCTATAAGGTGAAGCATTTAGAATATGGAAGCATGGAGAAGTACAAGCTACGCTTCATGGAAAATGGGTTTTCACAAAAGAAGGGTATTGATTATGAGGAGACCTTTTCCCTTGCTTCCAGGTATTCTTCCATTCAGACCATTATCTCACTAGCAGCTGATATGGGTTGGTGTGTCCATCAGATGGATGTCAATATTGCCTTCCTCAATGGATTTATAGAGAAGGAGGTGTATATTGAGTAGCCAGAGGGGTTTGCTATGGAGAACAGGGAGACACATGTATGAAAACTACACCTATCTCTTTATGGGCTCAAGAAGGAACCTTGAGCATGGTACTCAATGATTGATAGCTATCTACGAGAGATAGGATTTTAGTTAAGTGAGGCTGACCACAACCTGTACTTTTTGACAGGTGAGGTGCCTCTCATACTCGTTTTATATGTGGGTGATCTCTTTTTGACAGGAGATGAGAGGCTGATTGGAGATTGTAAGTCCAACCTTGCAGTAGAGTTTGAGATGAAAGTCCTTCGGCTCATGCATTACTTTTTGGGCTTGGAGGTTTGGCAGAGAAATGGATGATTCTTCATCGGAAAGGGGAATATGCGCTAGAGATGCTAAAGAGATTCAGGATGGAGGATTGCAAGCCTATGTCCATACCTCTAGTTTCCAACTAGAGGAAGATTGATGCATCAAGGTTAGACAGATTTGATCCTAGCTTGTATCATTAGCTTATCAGATCTCTTATGTATTTGGTCAACACTCGAACAAACATCAACTTTGCAGTCAACTCTTTGAGTCAGTTCATGGTGGACCCTCAAAGAGTGCATTGGAAGGCTGCGAAGCACATACTTCGCTACATCATAGGTACAATGGAGTATGTATTGGTTTATGAGCGCAGGGGAAATGTACAGTTAGTAGGTTTCACATATGCTAACTGGGCAGGATGTGTAGATGACCGGAAGAGTACTTTAGGTTTTTTTTTCAACATTGGATAAGGGGTTATCTCTTGGTTTAGCAGAAAGCATAAGTTAGTTGCATTGAGCTCGGTAGCGGCTGAGTACATGGCAGCCAATATGGCTGCTTGTGAGGGTATGTGGCTGAGGAATTTACTTGCAGGGTTGTTGGAGTGTGAGATAGAGGCTACAATAGTTCACTGTGAAAATAAAAGTGAAATCAAGCTCTCTGAGAATCCATTGTTCCATGACTGGAGCAAACACATAGACATCAGATACCACTTCTTGAGAGATTGTGTTTAGAGAGGAACCATTCGGTTGGAGTACATACCGACAGATGAGAAGGTGGAGGACATTTTCACAAAGGCACTTTGTAGACATATCTTTGTGAATTTCAGGTATAAGATGGGGTTTCTACTGAATCCCTTCCTCGTTAAGAGGGAGTGTTAAACTTGTAGCAAGAAGGAAGGTCTTCTTGCATGCATGCGTTCTTGCATGCAGAAGACTTAGATTAGGAAACTAGTTGTATTTAATTTAATTTTCCTAAGTTTAATTTGGAAAATAAATTAAAGTGATCTAAATTAAATTTAGTGAACCAATAGTTAAAGTGAAAGTGAAATTAGGGTTTTTGTTTTACCACTAGTTAAAGTGAAAGTTAAATTAGGGTTTTCACTTTACCTAAAGTTATAAAATAGAGATCAATTGGTGGAGAGAAAACACACACTTGTAGTCTTACATCGGATAGAATACAGACAGGAAGAGAAAGTCAAACAGAGGATTTATCTGAGAAGACAAAGGAACGAGTAGCAGGATCATCGAGCTTCATACAGTTGGGACATACACTAACATAGGAGGGTGTTTAGGTTTAGCTGGGATTTTCCCAGTGATTCTGCTGGGTACTACATTCTCCAGGTTTGGGTGAATTTGCATTGATTGTAAAAGGTCCATATTTTCTCATAATAAAATCTATATCTGACTATTGCACCTATTTTCCCATATTGGGTTTCTCCAGGCGTTTCCATACCCAAAATAATAGTGTCAATATTGTGATGTGATGTTGTGATTTATTTCTCAGTTTTATATTCCACTACATACTGTAAAAGATATTCATGTGTGGTTATCAATTGATATTTTGCATGCATTGTTTATCCCTAGTTGAATGTTAAAGGAAAATTCACACAGTTAGCCACAAGTATGAAACAGAAAGTTTCGGAAATAGTTAAAGAATGTGATGTAGACATGAATGGTTTTCCTACAAAGGTAAACCTAAACATCCTACCCTTAGGATCGTATGATATACTTATTGGCATGGAGTGGTTGGAACAACACAATGTCATGCTCGATTTCTTAAGAAGTCAATCTTGTGTGCTGATAGCCAAGGGAACCAAGTGAAGGTTTAGGGAATTCCAAAGAAAGTTTTGGTAAGGAAAATATCTTCCTTACAAGCAAAGAAATGCGTTAGGAAAGGCTGCGAGTTGTTTTTAGTAAACATCCAATACCTAGAGTCTAAAAGAGAACAATGCATAGAATAATTTCCTATTTTTTAAGAATTCAAGGATGTGTTTCCCGAGGAAATCCTAGGATTACCTCTGAAACGAGACATAGATTTTTCCATTGAACTGACACGGGGATCAGTTCTGGCTTCCAAATCCCCTTACCACATGAGTGCACCTGAGTTGGTGGAAATCAAACTACATTTGCAAGAGCTGATAGAGAAAGGGTATATCTGACCCAGTGTGTCCCCTTGGAGAGCACCGATATTGTTCGTAAATAATAAAGATGGTATGATGGGGATGTGCATTGATTACCGTTAGTTGAACAAAATGACTATCAAGAACCGTTATCCACTCCCTAGGATCAATGAATTGTTCGATCAGGTGGCACAAGCCAAAATATTTTCAAATATTGACCTGCGATTTGAGTACCATCAGGTATGGATTCATGACGAGGACATTCACAAAACCACCTTTTGTATGAGGTACGCGAACTACGAGTTTGTAGTAATGTTGTTCGGGTTGACCAATGCACCCGCAAACTTTATGTGTATTATGAACAACATATTTAGTAAATCTCTGGATAAGTTTATTTTGGTATTTATAGACAACATCCTAGTTTATTACAAGAATAAAGAGGAACACGAAGAACATCTTCGCATGGTACTATGAGTGTTACAAGAACACCATATTTATGCTAAGTTTAGTAAATGTGATTTTTACAAACCACATATATAGTACTTAGGTCACATTATATCCGAGAGAGGGATAGCTATGGACTCGAAAAAGATTCGAGCCAGAAAGGATTGGCCTACCCCTACTAGTGTCATTGACATTAGGTCCTTTTTGGGATTAGCCAGATATTATTGAAAGTTCATTGAGAACTTCTAGAGAATTGCTTGCCCCATGACCTCTTTGTAGAAGAAAGAAAATAAGTTATTATGGACTACCAAGTACGACGAATGTTTTCACAATATTAAGCATCTTTTAATGACCGAACTGATACTATGAATTATAGATCCCAATGGGGATTTCCTTTTTTGCACAGATGTAAGCAAGGAAGGACTTGGAGGAGTCCTCTTGTAGAATGATCACGTGATTTGTTATGAATCACAAAAGTTAAAAGAGCATGAACAGAACTAGCCCATGCACAATCTTGAGTTAGCATCCATCATCCATGCCTTGAAGATGTGGAGGCACTAGCTTATGGGAAGGAAGTTCCTTCTGAAGACAGACAATATGAGTCTCAAGTATTTATTCAATCACCCAGATCTCAATGCAAGGAAAGCCAGGTGGTTGGCTTTCCTTAGTGAGTACCATTTCAAGCTAAAGCACATTAAGGGAAAAGGGAACAAGGTTGTTAATGCTTTGAGATGACAAACTCATATGATATATGAGGTGACTTTGAGTCAAACAAATGCAGATTTGCATGAGAGGATCATAACAACCAACAAAGTTGACCCTTTCTATGTAGAAATCCTCAAGAAAGTCCAAGAGGAAAGGTTGTTTCAACAACAAAATGAATACAAGGTAGACAAATCTAGACTACTATGGTCCAAGGATAAATTGTGCATTCCAGAAGGAGGGAACATTTGTTCCAACATCACCATGGAATTTCATCAGACACCCTACTCGGGACACCCTGGATATCAAAGGATGATATCCACCATGAAGAAACACTTTTTCTGGCCTAATTTAAATGCTGACATTGCGATGTTCATTGTGAAATGTTAGGAATATGAGCTAGTCAAAGTTGAGCATCAGCATCCTCCGGGATTGCTGCAGTCATTACCCATTCCAGAATGGAAGTGGGAGGTCATTAGTATGGATTTTATCACCGGTCTACTGAAAAGTAAGAAGCATAATGATTCTATTTTTGTACTAATTGACAAGTTATTAAAAGTGGCACACTTCATTCCTCTGAAGTCAACTTACAAAGTATTGAACATTGTTGATATCTTCTTGAAGGAGATATTTAGAATACACGGGAAAATTTTTGGAGATCTTTATCATTTGGATTAGAGACACAATTGAACTTTAGCACTGCTTATCACCTGTAGGTAGATTAGTAGATAAAAAGATTAAATGAGATTTTTGAGGACATGCTTAGGGAGTATTTCATGAACAACCCCACTAAGTAGGAAGACTACCTACATCTCGCAGAGTTTGCATATAACAACAGTTATTAGACTTCTGCCAAGATGAGTTCCTTTGAGGTACTCTGTGGATGGAAGTGTAGAACACCGACTACTTGGGATAGCCCAGTGGTTCATCTCATGTTAGGGCCTGATTTATTAATGGAATTAGAACACCTAGTTACCAAGTTCCAAGTGAACCTTAAAGAAGAAAAAGACCTCCAGAAACATTACATGGATTGGAAAATAAAATATAAATACTGTCAAATAGGTGATCATGTCTACTTGAAAGTAAAATCAAAACAAGCCTGGTTGAGATTGGGTAGGTGTGGTAAGTTAGCACCTAGATTTTGTGGACCTTTCGAAATACGGCCAAGAAAGGGACAATAGCATAAGAGCTAGCATTACCTGCGCATGTAAGAGTCCATAATGTTTTCCATGCATCCTTGTTAAAGAAATATGTTTATGATACTAAAAATGTAGTTTATTGGTCCTTATTATAGGTGGAACTTGGAGGGGAGTTTTCTCTCGAGCCTATTCATATATTGAACAAAAGAGAGTTGCAACTCAAGAAGTGCAACATATTCCAGTTGAAAGTGCAATGGAATCACTATCAGTCCGATGAGGCTACTTGGGAGAATGAATCCACCATGAGAAATGCTTACCCTGCCTTGTTTCATGATGTCATTATGAGTCCTTAGAACATGAGGGACGGTGTTGTTCTAAGCGGGGAGGGATGTAATATCCTAAATTTTGGACATAAGACTTATAGGAACGAACCTATTGATTATGAACATGCTGATGTTTTTTAGATATTGCACATAAGCCTATTATTAATGATATATATATATATATATATATATATATATATATATATATGCTTGTTTGTCTTGGGTATGGACCCTAAAGGATAGACACGATTGATGAGATGTTTTGTGTTGAGCAAGGAGCTCTAGAACACATCACTAATTAATTTTTTGTGTTTAGCAAGGATCTCTGGAGCACATGGGTAATTAATATTTTGTGTTGAGCAAGAATCTCTAGAGCACATGAGTACTTACATTTTTGTTTAGCGAGAAGCTCTAGGACACATGAAAATATAATTGGAAGTGTTGGGCATAAGCCATGGATCCTTCCATGTTGATGTTGAGCATAAGCTCTGGAGGATCAGATCCTTGGCCATTGTATCCTTAGGTGTATCGTATAAGTACATCCTAGCATTAGTGTTGAGCAAAGAGCTCTGGAATTGCACTAATTTTGTAAGTCCCTATTTAAGACTTGAGTATGGGCTCTAGTAAGCACTAGGGGTTACTAAAAAGAATTTAATAACTTCCATGTGAAAATGACTCGAGAAAAATATTGATCTCATGAGACTTATTCATAAGTGATTAAATGAAATTTTGAATTTCTATATTCTCATCAAGTACCGAAGAACTACCAAGTTATACAAGGGAATCCAACATGCAATGATGTTTAGAGCTTCCTATCCTAGTATACATAACCATCTACCTACTTGACCTTAATGAAGAAGTGGCATTAAGTCTAGGGATCATGGTATGTGATGCCCAAAGACAAATGTTAACAAATGCTATATTGTTATGTATTTTATACATGGTATGTATAAAGAATAAATATAGTAATAATACTAATGATGAAAGAAAGAAAGGAAAGCTCCATCCATTATTATTTATTATTAAAAGATAATAAATAGTATAATACCTACAAAAAGTCTAATTAGGAACTAGTTGAAAGTTCCTAAGTTAAAGTATTAAAAATTACCCCAAATTAATTAAAAAGGGTTGAGTCAAGAAATCAAGGTTTCTTGATTTAACTATCCCTTTGAGTGAAAAGTCTATCTATAAAGTCTCAAGCCAAGGAAAGGATTGGGGTTCTGATCATGGATGATTTTAAGGAGCCATACTTATTTAAAAGTGTAAATGTTGGCGAATCTTACCAATTCTTAAAACGCCAACTATAAAATGTTTTGCGATATTTTTCAAAAAATGTTTAATTTCAAGGGATTTTATATCGTTTATATAATAATTTGGCGATTTTTAGTGTGAAAAAAGTTTACCCCATCAAAATTAGGCGAAATGGGGCTTCAAAAAATGCAAAATGGTGAATCGCTTTTGGAGAAAAACCCCTAAAAATATCCCATAGGCTAAATTTCTCCCCTAAAATTATCCCTAGTTCTGATCTATCTAGGGAGTCATTATTCTTCTTGATTTTATTCTCAAGTGAATTCTTGGAGAACGGTTTTCCTACAAGGAGAAAGGAGAACTGATCCAGATCTGATATACCACATAGGAAACCCTACCTTAGGAGCTCTAAGCTACTTGCATGTTGGAATCGAGCTCGAGGGGATCCAGATTGAAACCAGGAACGGTTCCGAGTCATGGTTGGGTGGAACGTGGTAGTTCCAAATTGATCTGGTCATCTAATACAGAGGTCCGATCTGCCTATGAATTGTTAATGCTGTTTATTTGAGTGTGTAGGTTCATCCATTAAAGACGCTTTAGATTACAGGTATGAGATCCTAGGATGCCTATTCTATTTTTCTAGAATAAATGTTGGTTGATTTAGGTAAAGATTCACATTACATGTTCTAACCCTATATGTTTGATTTTTGTTTAAATCTTCTAGGTTTTACATTTTAAATTATAACCCTAGGCTGTACTTTACTTCTTATCTTAGATTTATCCATGGTTTATTTCTTTATATTACTTCTGCAATTTAATTCCTGTATAAATGTTTATCAAGGGTTTGCACCTTAGTTTTTCATTCGTGTATTATATTTACTATGGAAACTATGTTAATTACAAACTAGGTTTTATTTCAGATATTTTACCTATCTGTTCTTTTGACCTGTATAACTCTACTGACATATTCCATTTGTTAGCAAAGGCATGTTTTATATTTACATAGACTAGTTTAGAAGTAAGTTATATATATATAAGTATAAGATTACAACCTAGTTAACCTAAGCTATTATCTACAGCTGAACTACCATATATATAAATATATAAATATATAAATCAACTGATATAAAATAGAATCATAAATCCAATCTGCTAAGTACAATATTTACAACTAAGTACAAACTACAAATATTCCACATTAAATCTAAGATAAATAAACTAGTAATGACCTTTCAAGGTGTGCATATTTAAATACAAACTAACTACTAAATCATTTCTATTAAAATAACATCATCATAAGCAAATAAAAAGAGTAAGTATCGTGACCATTCATCGGTCTAAGATCAAATCTCTTTTCCTACTTAAATTCACAACCGTTTAAATATTTAAGTAAACAATGTCATAATCGCATGCCATAAATCAAATAAGTCCCATCTAATATTACTCATATCCATTACATAAACATTAACTAAGTGAACATTACAATAATCAAAATAAAGAACCAAGTAAGTACAACTATGTCAAAGGATCAAATATTGTGGACCCTCTTCTTTTCCCCAATCACAACATTGAAAATATTAAACCTCATTATAGTACATGACCCATGATCGAATCCTAATGGGTCTTAAATATTTTATAAATCCATGGTGTATTATCTACACACAGGTTGTAAGCCAAAACCCAAAATCATTACACAAGCCACGCTATACACAGTTTGTATGGGGTTGTGTTTTAACTAATCTTTTAACACAGAGGTCATAGGACCTTTACAAATCAATACATTGTATTCCATGGCCATGACTATCGAAATTAAACCCCTAAATATCTACACCCTGTAAATAACGAAAGATACAATAACCCTATCCAGAAAGTGTTTACACCCATGGTGTAACTATATTTCCACATTACACATTAAAAATCAGATCCTAAATCCTAAATCCTCTATCCTGTCGCAGCTGCCATGGAAGAGCACTCATGCCATTCACGGCATGGCCACAAGCCATTTGTTGTCACTATTTTTCCATTTATACATCTAATAACAAATAATGTAGGTAATAATACACAGACTAATCATGAAGGCGAATGCCACATACAACACAAGATTAATAAACAAATATCGTACCATAGATTTATATACATAGTCCAGTTTAATAACCATTGCCAAAACTATAAATACAATATGTATTCAAAACTCAATGAGTTACCACATTAACTTAATATACACAGTCGTGCCAAGGGCCATGGCACCATTGCAAGCAATTGTGTTACCCAAGCTTTAAGTCTCAAATCAAAAACACTATTTACATAAAAACAACATAGAGTGTGTTAAAAGTCCCAAGGCCCCATTCGCTGCTAACAACATCATTATTTTACAAACCCAAATCTTTGCAAATCCAGGCCTGAAGGAAAATTTAAAACCCCATAGTAAAATCCCAACCAACAATGTGATGCAGCTCAGACCCACCCATAAAACTGAGAGGTTATAAGGGTAAGCTTGTGTAACAGGCTTATCATGGCTATTATAGTATCACCCATGAACTGGATGTGAAGCTCTAAGCCATGCTACTCCTTTCTAACCCTGTCACCTGCAACCACCAACAATAATCCAAATGAGAAGTATGGTAATCGTGGCCAAGCTACGAAATAACAACAATGCTTCTAAAACCCAATGAATCCTTACCTTTGTCAACCTGGAAGTCTCCTTCATCCATTGCATGGGGCTGATACCAAACAAACAACAAGCCAAGAAAAATTACCAAGTCTTTCGTGGAGCCAAGCCCTAAGCTTGGGCTACCCCAAACCCCAAGACACATTAATGGCACCAGCCTAGTGTCCATTATAAACCCAAATCCCACATCTCTATAGTTTGAAATCAATTCAATATCAATAATCTCTTTCCCATGCAATGTCTTAAACCCCTTTGTGTAACGTTCAAACCATATGGTATAATTCGCCACCCCAAAGCTTATTACAAGGTATAATATTATATGCACCCCTATGATTAAGCCTTAAACCTTACCTTTCCATTTCCCTAATCATTAAGCTTATAACCATGGCATATGAAATATTCCATGGTATTATTGTTATGTATAAAATCGAGAATTGGTCTTTTAGCCAAAGTTTATAATGTCCAAACAATAAATAAAAGATGTATTAATACTATTAATACAATAAACATGAACTACAAATAGACTAAGATAGGAACAATGGATCCGTAATTACGTAATGAATAGTAGGCATCACATAGATAATCTATCTAGGTGTATAAATGATAAACATAGTAATTACCTCATTATCAAGCTGATTCTGTAAGAAACCTTAAAAACAACTAGTAGGTGTTTTAATGATCAAAACGTTCGACAATCCTTAAACAAGTCTCCGACACTAAGTATAATCTACATAGAATGAAAGAGGTGCCTTAGTTCGAACATAACTAAGTAAGCCTGCTAGAGAAGTAGACACTTTACCTCTTAGACAGTCACATGGGAGAACTAGTCCCGCCACTCTGCCCACTTTAGTTCCAAAAACAAAGTTAAGTTAGAACCATGTAAATAACAAGTAAAACTATGCATAAAGGAATGAGGTATATAATTAAGCAATTACACATACACAACAATGTAAACACATGAGAATAGCTAAGTAATCAGATTTACAACATCATAATGTAAAATACAGTAACACGCATAAATCAGAGAAATAAGTAAAATGTAAGAACAACTTATGATAAATAAGTGGTACATTTAGTGTACGTTATATTCCGCAAGTCCAATAATGTCCATGCCTAGGTAGCTTATACTAGCCTAATAATTTTTATTTTTTTTTTAAATTTCGGGGAGATTACAATCATATGATCTATTTTTGTACTAATAATAATCCCATAAGGGATCAGTCATAGGTTCAATTTTATGGTTAGTTACTTTTGATAATATGTCCATGTTCAAAGTGATGACAATGAAAGGTATAAATTCTTACCCTTTTTCTTACCATGATACTAGCTTTTGAGTAATGAAGCCAGCATCAAAGCTGCACTGATAAGAAATTTTATTTAGGACCACTTTGACCCTCGATGGAAATAGTTTTACTAACTTAGAGCTGGGAGTAAACCCCTTCTTTTTCTCAGCTTGCGTGTTTAAGATTTGGGGAACCTCAATTTCAATCTAAAATTCTTTTCTGGGTATTTTGAAGTTTATATTATTCAAGTGTCAGTAATAATCCAAGGTAAAACTCTCTAAATAACTTTGACACCATTTGAGTTATAATTGAATACATTCATCTTAAGTTTAAGGAAGTCATTACTGAGATAGACTTTGTAACATTTATATGATCCTACATTCATCTTAAACTTAAGGAAGTCATTACAGAGATAGACATTGTAACATTTATGTGAGGCTAATGAGGAAACAAATTCTTTGTGATAAAGTTTAATGTTAAAGAATAATTTATATTTAAGAATGATAAGAGGTTGAATGAGTAAGTCATATATATAT
>LPNX010302045.1:188878-218878 GCA_001517045.1 Pseudotsuga menziesii
ATTTTAATTGTGATGTGATGCAAGCCTTAAATTTTGAACTTCATACTTTAAAAGAACCTATTTTGTTGACTCTTGGCTAAGTATATGGCTAATAACTAAGTTGTAATAGATTTTAATTGTGTTGTGATGGCCACCTTAATTTTTGAACTTCATACTTTAAAAGAATCTATTTTGATGACTCTTGGCTAAGTATAAGGCTAAAAACTAAGTTGTAATATATTTCAATTGTGATGTGATGGAAACCTTAAATTTATATTTGTAATCTTTCATAATTGTTTTCACTAGAATAGATGCTTAGAATGAAGGCTTTGTATTAAAGATTATAAATAATACGAGGTCTTTATGGAAGAGACCATGTGGAAAAATCAAAAATACTTAGCAACAAATGTGTTGCAGAGTTGTAACCCATAAATTAATAAACGATTAACAATTGTTGGTGGACGTAGCCCCAAATTTGGGGTGAACCACTTATATTGGTGTCCCTCCTATATCCCTTCTATGATTTTCTATGATTTACTGTGTATGAATAAGATCCAACTTGAAAAGGATATACACTGTTTATATAAGTTACGATAAAGTAGTTGTCTTGTAAAAGTAAACTAATGTTGAGGATTGAACCATAACCAGGATTAAAATCAATATGGACAATGAATGGCTATTCATGTTTTAGTGTAGATTAGGAAAGGAGATAAAATAGGAGTATTAATCAAGTTACTATATAGTATTTGTCTTGTAAAAGTAAACTAATGTTGATGATTGAACCGTAAGCGGGATTAAAATCAATATGGACAATGAATGGCTAATCATGTTTTAGTGTAGATTAGGAAAGGAGATCAAATGGGAGTATCAATCAAGAATGATAGGATATTACACTAGTACAAAGGCTATATACTCACGAGATTTTAAGAGGAAACAATGACCTTGTGTGGGATTCTAGTAAGTTGAAAAGATGAGTTTATTCTTTGGAAATACTTAGTTAAAAAAAAATTACTTGAAGAATTTAGGTTTGTTTCATGCACAACCCATGCTGAGCAATAATTTTGAGCAATGGGTTTGCATGCTATTTCATCGAGCTACAAATCACTTCTTCTCTTGCACTTCGGATCATAGGTGTTCTTTATTCCCTTTGAGAAGGAGTATATTAGATCTTGTGAGCCATTATGCATCTCTCTTTTGTTGACATGATCTATTTCATTTTGAAGAAGCATCTTTGGTAAAGTTATAGTTGGAATTAGTTTTGCTTCTAGACTCTTTCCTCAAGTCATGGAGGATCTCTATGCTTCATTTATTCATCTAGAATTGATGGAGCTTCATCTCATGTGTCTATAAAATATATTGGTAATGAAGTTTTGGTTTATATAGTGTACAATGCATGCAGCAACATTCCCTTTAGGGATTTATTACTTTTAACATGGTTTCCTCCAAATTCCCAAACCCAGCATTTGGGTTTATTCTATCTTCTTTGCATTGTAAATTCCTTTTATTATTGACATAGTGCACCATAATGTATCGTATTTCAAAGTATTCTATGCACTTTATTGCTACATATTTGTAAATTTTTCATAGTGAATCAATTATTGCCGAATGATTTCAAATAAACCAACTTAATTTCTATTACCAATTGTTGGTTGAAGTTTATGTACAAAAAAAGATAGGCATACATATCATCATTTCTCCTTTTTGTTTATAATCCCTTGAATTAGAATTTACCAATGATTGAATGTTCTAGAACCATAATCAGATGTTGATCATTCTCACTCAAACAAAAGAGGAGTATAGTGAGTATGATAGATGCATTTAACTGTAGTGTTGAGAGATCCATGTGTAACCTGGAACACTCCTCCATAACCATGTACCTAAGTTGAGGGAAATTCACATGTACTTTTCTAGGTCTAATACAACTATAAAGAACCTTTTTTCACATAAGTAAATATAGGATTTTCCTTATTTTTGGTTTTGTAATATCCCTTTTGTATACCCTAAATAATTGTATTTATGAATGAATATTGTACTTGTTTCTGGTGAGGATCTAAAGGCCAAGGCCCCACCAGTAAAACCTTGTAATTAATACGATCTACGTTCCTAAGCTGTAGATCTAGGAGACTTAAGACATGACGCAACTTAAACAACGTGCAACTGAATCCACTAGGGGGAGGGTTAAAAACGGTGGGCGGATCCTTGGGAATTGGAAGAAGAATAAATGTTTTCCTTAACGACCTATGCTGTTAGGTGTCATCCTAGGATGAAGTAAGTCCTAAGTAGACTAACTTACCTTTTGGGTCTTTAAGGATAATTCTACCTAATGTGCCTTAAGGCATCAAATTGCCAAGAAGTCCCCCTAGAACCTATAATTAAGTAGCTCAAGCTTTATCTTAAAAAAAGAATAATAATAATAATATTATATTATAGTCATTTTAAAGTTTATTAAAGATGATACGCTTCTAATTTTTTAGCCACATGAATAATTCTCAAAAAAGAAAATGTATGGATAGTACTTTAATGAGAATGACTTACTTTTATAAGTATAGATACAAGCTATACTCTATATACATAGATACATGTATAAATATATATAGGGTGTTAGATACCTTTAAGTAACCATTTTTTATTATTATTTTGTGAAGCGCGTAGGGGTGACGCATAGTTGTCTCCTTTGGAGATTTGCATATTTTTATATCATAGAAAATATTGAGTAATGTTTTGGAAAGGGAGGGATCACCATCAATATAGGGATATTATTTAACAAAGTTAATGGATTTTCCCAGGACAATCTCCTCGAAATTAGCCACGACGCTGATTTCATGGCATTTTCTTGTAAGAGATTATCAAGGGAGTAAAAGCCAACAATGCTAGGGTAGAGGGAATCAACTAAGAGGGCATGAATTTGGGGGAGGAATGGCTTATTAAGGGGATTTTTTTTTATGAAAAAGGGGAGCTCTGCAATTTGGAATGGCTGGAGGGAGTGGTATGCACACTTGTGATTTAATAGATTCCCCAGTCAATCCAAGCAAATCAAATCTAGGAAGAATTCTTTACCTATTACGATTTGAGAGATCTCCTATATGAATGATTTTATTTGCGATGTTATCTTGCTATAGATGGGTTGCTGTATGCTTCTCAATACCTACCATTTCATTTTGGGAAAAATATTGTTATCTTTCATCGCATCTATGGGTTTTGATCTCGAAACCGAATGGCCGCCCTAAACTTGAGAGTTTCTACTATTTTTTGTGTCGAAGGAATTTCTTCCACCCTTCTCCTGATCTCTAGGTTTTGAGTTTTGCTGTAACTATTTTTGGCTTTGTCGGCACATGGGTTTGAAGCCCGCGGGCTGCAGGCATATTGGTTGCGAAGAAACTAGTAATGGCAACATCTCTTTTGATTATATACTTCTCAAATGGCTAATTGCTTCGAGGGTTTGGGAGAGCATTTTTCCTTTGTTTTATTTTATTTTTCCCACTGTTCTACGGCTTGAAATCCCTTCCTAGGTCAAATTTTGGCTCTCATCAGTCCCAACTTTACGCAATCCCTTTCAACTCTAGTTTATAGATGTGCTCATTAAATGAAGATATTGTCCTTATTAGATTAAAACTTTATGGGAAAAGTAAACTTACTGGACTTTTATGTCATGGCTAGTTGTCTCGCTTTATTTTCCTCTTTAGTGGATCAATTTCGCATTTTTATTCTTTGACAATGAAATGGAGAAACTTGAATCATTGGAATTTTCGAAGTAATGGTATTTGAACAAAACATACCAAGTCACGCAATTAATTGCAATAGTAGCAGAATATGTTGTTTTTCCTGTAGGAATAGTATATCCATAGATGTGCAGTATCCACATGCAGTATGTGATTCATTAGTATGGTGGATCAATTACTTGTTGTATGTGATTCATTAGTTTTCATCAAAATTGTATGTGCACGTTTTTTTATACGTGATAAATTGTATGTGCACGTTTTTTTATACATGATAGAGTTATTTGATGTAGGTGAGTCACCAGTGTCCACCAGACATATATATATATATATATAAAGAGAGAGAGAGATATGTATGGCTTCGTGTACGCAAATAATATCTAAATATGTAGTATTATATCAGCAATATATATATATATTTCCTATAAGTTTCCATTTGGTTGCTATTCTAGGTACTTGTTATATATATATATGAAATCATGTATGTACACGTTGTATCAGCTTCAGGATTTGTGCTCCTCATTAAATGAATTTTTGGAGTGGAGTGGAGCACAGTGAATAGTTCTAAAACACTGAATGGTTGCTGCGTTATCCAATGTTTGCATATGCCTGCAATTTAAATGTTGTTGCTTTATCCAATGTTTGGATATGCCGACAATTTAAATGTTGCTGCATTATCCAATGATTGCATTTGCCTGCAATTTAAATGTTGCTGCATTATCCAATGTTTGCATATTCATGCAATTTAAATGTTGCTGCGTTATCCAATGTTTGCTCATGCCTGCTAGTTAAATGCTCCTGCGTTGATTTGGATCAAAGGTATGCATTTTTTTTGTATAGTTTAAGAACATTAAATGGCTGCTGGATTTTCCATTTTATGCCTATGAATTCACTTGGTGGCATTGGGGCTTGGATCCAATGTTTGTACTTGGATCTAACGTCTGTATTTAGGATAGATCTGGACTTTGAACGTTTCCTACTTTTTATTTAGATCCATGCCTGCTTTGAATATATTTTATATGTATATAAATAGAATAGGAGATCCCCAAGGATCTGAATTATGTTCATCTATGATTTTTTGTCCTAGCAGTGTCGAGTAAAGAAAAATTGGATACATAAAATTTTGTTAGTAATCTGGATAGAACTTGTTAGGATTGATGTCAAAGTTCGATCTTAGTATCGAATAGTTTAGAGATACTCTCGTAAGAGGGTATTAGGAGGAGAAAGTGTGGGAACAATGACGCTGCGGAATGTAACCTTTTACTGTAATAAAATTCACATGAGGTGAGAGTTTTGTGGACGTAACCCATGGATTGGGTGAACCATGTACATTGGCCTCTCTCTTGTTTTGTGTCTAAATTTTTCTTTTCCTGGTATTGTATTTTGTACTTATCATACTATCTTGCAACCATGTTAATTGTTTAAATACTTTAGAAAGGTTAATCAAGGAAAGTTATTGGTATTCATCGTGATTATTGTTTGGGAACTACACCTCTTAAGGATACGAGTAATAATTTGTTTGAAGTACATTAAGTTATTGTCATCAACACGACTAAGATATTGTTGATTAAAGATGGTATAGATATGCCATTGAAACGAATGAAAGTGTACCTCTTATGCTTCATTATGTAGAAATAATAGATCAATGCTATGTGCAATGATGCTAGGAAGAAGCACAGGAAATAGATCTTGCTACTAAGAATTCTCACAAGCATACACAGGAAAATAAGAGAGAAGAAAAGAGACTGAATCACATGAATGAAGAGATGAATATTGGTGTGTATCCTTCCATTGAATAATTATAAATAATAGAGTACATAAATAGATCTTCCCTCATAGGAAAGTCGAATTGTATGGAAACAACTCATAAAGCTCAAAAAGGATGACTTACCCAAATATAGCAAACCCCCATAGGTGGATAAAGCACTTGCTAAATCTATCAAGGACCTCACGAGTTGGAAAAAGCATGAGTGAGTTGTCAAGGAGATGGAAGTAACATGCTAATCTTAGAAAATGGAGAAAAACTAATGGAGGATGGGTTGGAAACAAAAGCACCCAGTTTCCTAGTTGACTAGCTTTTATCTTATCCATAGAAAAGCAGGATAAAGAAGAAAAAGCAGAAAAAAACAGAATCTGCTATAAGGTCCTGCATACTAATTCTAGATGAACCCAGAATCAGAAATAACTCATTCCTAGGACATAGATGGCATGCATTGACTTTAAGGTGCCACCTAATTAAGCTAGTGGGTGAATAATTAATCAAATAATGATTAATTATTTTATCCTAAGTTGTGAGTGGGTTTAATATATTCTAACACATTAGTTGGAAATAATGAATTTAAGCACTTAGGAGACCCATATGTTAGTTATGAAGTCGCAAGTCAATGTATGTTGAAGTAGGCTTAAAGGAATTTGGCTATGTATAAAATGATAGTTGGAAGTTTCATATAAGAAGTCCTCTATTGCGCAGAGACATAATTATGAAAAATTAGAATGCATTATATGCATGATGTTTAGAACAAAAAGTTTATGCTATTATCAATATTTTCCTTTGTAGTGCAAATGAAGGTGTTTTATGTTATGGTTATAAGGTAAAGCTATCATTGAAAAACTATATTCTAAAAATGACTTCTAGAAATATGATAACGTATACAAGAATTTGCCATAGATTATGGATTTGTATAAATGTACGTGTCATGAAGAACTAACAAGGCTGCAGGTATATGTTGATAGCAAATACGAACTCTAGAGGAATGCTTCGAGAGTAGCAATAGTTGTGTGTTTATATCAAAGATATAGATTATCATTTTGATTTATTAAATTCTTTTCTTGACTTTTGGGGGATGTTACAGGTTTCCAATGATTCGATTTGATTCAGATCCATGCATGAAAATCTACAAGCTTTTCCCAAAGGATATTAAACTTTCAAATGAGATCATTTTCATTCAAAAACTATATTTTCTTAATGGCATAAACTATCATGTAATACCCTAGTCTTGACCCTTGGGATTTGTTACATATGAACTAGATTATATGTCAATATTCTAATTAGAATTCCCTAATGTGGAGCTCAAGATCACAAATAGACTAGAGAATAACTAGGCATATATGTTGCAAATATTTCTATATGGGCCATGTATTAGGCTTTTCATTGCAGATTAAAGTTATTTAAATATTTATGTTGGAAATTAATAAAATGGTCCAAGATGGTTGTGTAAAGAGTAGTAGAAGGGAATAGGATATGAAGTCTATGGGGGCATAAACCATCTTTTTAGAAGTGTTAGTCTTCATTCTTCTCATGTAACTATAGTTATGCAAGCATGTGATACTTATGAAAATTGTAAGAGTCATTCATTATATGGCCAAAAGTAATGTTAAAGTCACGTTATTATTCTTTTCTCCAATCCTCTAATCTACTCATCCTCCATAAATAATTTTGAGACACTACATCGTTTTCATGCCATTTTCCACATATTGCCAATTATGAGACTAAGAAAATAACTAGAAATCAACACTATGAAGTCAACATGTAGACATGAAGTCAAAAATGATGGTTGTAGGTGAGCATAGAGGATGGGAAATTTAGGAACCTTTGATCCTGAACAATAATTGTAGATAATACCAAATCTTAAGTTAAGACTAATAGCTATCATATATATGAGGTGTAATTTTATTTATATTTTAAAAAGGATTTACACTACTTTTAATATCACTCAACTCAATAGAAGTTAGAACTCACAATGTTTTATAAGTATATGAGAGAAATATAGTTTTGACATAGTTAAAATATTTACATTTTCATTATAATAATATTTAAATATAAATATCATATTTATAAAAAATTTATTTATAAATGAACATTATATCTTTCTTTTTCACTAATTATAAAATAATTTTTAAATTAAGTATAAGTCAATGTTCCTCTTATTAAAAAAATGTTAAAAAATTGCTGAAAAACAACATACCTACTGTTGACTCTCATAAATTATTAATATTTATATATAAATATCATATTTATAACTTCTTATTTATAAATAAACATTATATCTTTATTTTTCACTAATTGTAAAATAGTTTTTAAATTAAATAAGAGTCAATGCTCCTCTTATAAAAAAATGTTAAAAAATTGCTGAAAAACAACATACATATTGTTAACTCTAATTAATTATTAATATTTATATATAAATATGATATTAATAACAATTTTATTTATAAATAAACATTATATCTTTCCTTTTCACTAATTGTAAAATAATTTTTAAATTAAATAACAGTCAACGCTCTTATTATAAAAAAATATAAAAAAATTTCTGAAAAACAGCATACTGTTGACTCTCATAAATTATTAAAGTTAAATCCACAACCTACTATAACACGGATAAAATATGAACTGTAGAAACTAGAATCTTTATAAGACGGGTGTGTTACTTTTCCTCTATAGTATTATCTGAAGCCAGATAGTCTACAGTTATTTTTATTTTCAATTAGTGTGTAGGTTTATTTTGGTATTTATTTAGTGTGTAGGTTTATATTTGTATTAATGTATCACATAGTTTTTTTATAAACGGTCACGATGATGAAAAGCATAAACAAAATAACTTTATATTTTTGAATTATGATATATAAACAAATAAAATTGAACACAAAAATCGAAAAACAATATTTTTTCATTTAAAAACAAATATATTTGGATTTTACATACAAAGCTTATAATGTTGTGAAATTTCATTAATGATTAATGATAAATATGTGGAGCATATCTAAAAACCTGGTGGAAGATGTAGATAATGATAAGGAACTGTAAAATTGGTGTGTTCTCGTTTAAACACCAGATACATCCAACGCATAAAAGAAAAGGGAAAATTCCATGGTTTTTTTTGAACTCATGGGAACACATGCTTATCATAAAATAAGAATAAGAATGAATTTTAGGTATAAATTTATAATTACCAAATAATGCATGTTTGTTTGTTTTATAAAAATGTGTTCAAATTATTAAAAAAGTCTGTTATTTTTACAGAAAATAATAAACTCGTAAAACTTGTTTATCTTTCAATGTTTCAAAGACAAACTTATTGTTAAAAATTTTTATCGTTGGTGCTAAGACATTTTTTAAGTGAATAGGACACCCATCGTGCTTGCATAGAATCAGTCTAGGACATTACTTAAAGGTGAAGAAAGAACGCATCATGGTTGGATGACTTACACGTATTGATGTGTAAAATGTTCATTTTCTTGTGCAAGGTGGTTTTTTTTCACCATTATCTATAGCCTTTGACAAATTGTTCTTGCCTACATAAAACCACTGAATGACAAATTGTCCTTCTAGAGCACCATGTCTTTTTTCTTCTTCAATTACTTCACGAGCCCACACAAGTTTTCTCTTTCGAGAAATTAACTCATTTGATAATTCTTGAGGTAGTTGAGGTTACGTCATATCATGCTCTTCGGGTATCTCGACTTCTTCTTCGTTTCTGACTGATTTAGGAATTTCAACAGTTTTGGGGGCTTCATGCTCCTCTTCATCTTCCTTATCTTTTTTTGACTTTCTAAAGGTTGTATCTTCATCAAATGTGACATCTATGCTATGTTCAATTTTACGGTATCCCGGGATATATATCCTATAATCTTTTGATTGTTTAGTATATCCTACGAAAAATCCCTTCTTTCCTGAAGGATCTAGCTTTGACCTTTTCTGCTTGGGAATGTGAATGTAAATAGGAAAACCAAATATCTTTAGATGACTTACCTCTGGTTTTTTCTTCGGAAAACATTTTCTAGAGTTTTGTTCCCAAGGGATACTGTTGTTCTTATTGCTTCTTCCCACAGCTACATTGGAAGATCTTGATCATGTATCATAGCTTTCACAACTTCCATGATAGATCTATTCTTTCTTTTCTCCACACCATTTTGCTGTGGATTATAGGGAATGGTGAGCTCCCTCTTAATCCCGACTTCCTTGCAAAAATCATTGAATTCATTTGAAGTGAACTCTCCTCCATTATCTGACCTCAGAATATTTATTTTCTTTTCAGATATGTTTTCTACTCGGGCCTCAAACTCCTTGAATCTTTCAAACACTTCACCCTTCCTTTTCAAGAAGTATATCCAAGTATTTTTGTAGCAGTCATCAATAAAAGAAGCATAGTAGGAGTACCCACTTAATGAAGTGGTTTGCATTGGCCCACAGATATCTGAGTGAATAATATCTAAGATCCATGTTTCTTTACTTTCACTCTTTGGAAAAGGATTCTTAGTATTCTTCCCTTGTTCACATCCTTTGCACACTGCTTCATGCTATATATGAATTTCTTGTAAACCAATCACAACCTTGCTTGCAATTGGAAGAGCTTTGTGGTGAACATGAGCAAGCGTTATGTGCCATAGCTCACATGGGTTAATGGTACTGGTTTCTAATGTTGAATATCTATGTTCCTTCAATTTGTAGAGTCATCCTTCTTCAAATCCAATCTCCATTGCATCATATGTGGTTTTACCTTTTGTCCACATGAGGACTTTTCCATCCACAAAGGAAACTCTGAAGCCTTTCTTATCTAAGGCTGAAATAGAAAGAAGATTATTCTTTAGTCTTGGAACATACATGACATATTTCATTTTCATAGGATTTCCAGAATCCAATTTATAGGATGCTTCTCCTATTCCTTTAATGGGATATTCAAAATCATCTCCAAGCATCATTTTGTGTGGAGATTCCTTTTGTTCAAGGCATGAGAGTGATTCCTTATAACTAGTCATGTGCTTGGAGGAACCACTATCAACAAACCACGTGTCATTTCCTGGTGAGACTAATCATGTTAGACTAGAGATTAAAACATATTCTTCACCGGAGTTTTATCCTTCTTTGCTTCCTCTTCAAATTCTTTATCATTATCTTTAAGAGAAGGGTATGAAACCTTCTCATCTTTTTATCCTTTATTCTTTCATGGGATAATTGATGCAAATGTATCCCAACTTGTGTTAAGTGAAACAATCAAAATTTGAGAAGTCTCTCTTGGGTCATTTAAACCCTTAAGTCTTAGGAGGATGGTCAAGACTCTTCCTTTTTCCTTTGTTGTGGGCAATCAAGGCTTGACTAATAACAAAAATTTATGTTATTCAAAACTCCCATATATCTAAAAAAACTAGAATTTTAATTCGTGCCTTATAACAAGACATCAAAACTTCTGCTTTATGTGAAAGACCAATAAAGTTAGAAGATTCTCTTAAAAAGTTACGTTATAATTAACTATTTTAAATTGAAAGCACAGAAGCTTATTTGAAAGAGAACTATATTGGATTTCTTCATGATTACTTTAGGCCATAAAATCTTTCTAGCTAAGGACTTCGACTTAGTCATTAATATTTTTCCAACTTCAAATGACCTTTTCAAGATATAAGAGGATATCATTAAGGATAAGGAAGATTATATTTATGGTATGTCATCTAAAACAAACACATAAATCAAACCACAAAATATTTATCTCAAGAAGTCAAGTTAAAGAATGATGAGGACAAAAAATGAGGGGTCGAAAAAAATGAAATCCATGGAACCACCTTCAAATCAAGCATGACAAAATAAAGGAAAGAAAACAATTTAAGCTAAGTATTTACAAAATTTCTAATCGGGGTCCCCTTTGATATTTGCAAAATCAAGGGGAGTTGTTGGGGAGCCAACAAATGGAGACATGTTGGATGAACCGGTTATCTCTGTATGTTCATGTGAAGAATATAGGAAAAAAAATTGAGGTCTTCTCAAGATATCAAATTTCACACCACATAACTTTATCATGTCAGTAGTCTATATAATAAAGTTTGAACTTCAAGTGTTTTCACAAACAAATGAATTATCCTAACTATTATTGAGAGACTTCATAAATATGAATGACTATGTAATATCCCAAATTTTGACCTAACACTTATGGGCATAAGTCCCATCGCATGTGATGTTGCTTTGATATTTATCATTTTTCTATATTGGGAATATGACCCCACTACACATGAGTATGATGATTTGTTTGATATATTTGGTGTAAGCCAATGCATATGTTTATTTAGCATGTATGTGATTGGATGTCTTGGGCATGGACCCTGAAGCACATGATTGATTTGATGTTTGTGTTGAGTGCGAGATCTGGAGCACATGAGCGATTTGATGTTTGTGTTGAGCACGAGCTCTGGAGCACATGAGTGATTTGATGTTTTTGTTGAGTGCAAGCTCTGAAGCATATGAGTGATTTGATGTTTGTGTTGAGCAGAAGCTTTGAACCACATGAGTGATTTGATGATTGTGTTGAGCGAGAGCTCTGAAGCACATGAGTATTTGATGTTTGTGTTGAGTGTCAGTTCTGGAGCACATAAATTATGAAATGTTTGTGTTGAGCATAAATATTTGAAGCACATGAAAAGATAAGAATTGGAAGTGTTGGGCATAAGCCTTGGAGCATTCCAAATTAATGTTGAGCATAATCTCTGGAACATTGTATCCTTGGCCATTGTATCCATGGGTGTATTATACAAGTACATCCTAGCATTAGTGTTGAGCGAGAGACTCTGGAATTGCACTAAGTGTAACTCCCTAATTTTAGCATTGGGTATGGGCTCTAAATAACGCTAGGAGTTACTGAAAATTAATTATGTTGAGTAAAAATGACTATGATAAAACATCGACTTCATCTTATTGATTTCTAAGTTGATTAAATGAAATTTTGAATTTAAGTTCTCATCAAGCAGTGAAGAACTACCACGCTACCATGATATACAAGGTAATCAAATATGCAAGGAGGTTTAGAGCTTCATAACTTAGTTGACCAACCCTTCTTGAAGGCCTTAATAAAAGAAATGATTATAATCCAATGAAAGTACCATGTGATTGGGATCATGATATATGATACCTAAAGTATTTGTTAAGAATCATATATGTATAGACAAGAATATGTAAGAATATGTATTAATTTTAAAGAAATAATAGTAACTATAAATAACAAGAGCCATGTGGTAGCAATGTTCCTGACATTGCCACTTGTTATGGGGAGGGGCTATTTGTATGTAGATTTTGAAAATTGATGCATTTGAATATGAATGGTTTAATTGTTATTTTGGTAAAAGAGGATAGATATGGATGTGTATATTTCAATACTCTTAACTAGGCTTATGAGGCATTTGGAATCACCCATTGTATCACGTTAATGAAAACTTAGAATCACCCATTGTATCAAGTGGATTTGTACATTCATATATTAGCGGCATCAATTTTAAAGCTACCATAATTTGTGGATTTGTACATTGATATATTAGCGGCATCAATTTTAAAGATGCCATAATTTTAAAGAAACAATTTTTATACTGTTGGCAATGTTGTGCATGTTAATAGCACCCGTAGGCACACTTATCATGCTTTCAATACCTTAGCATAGAAATAATACACAAGGAGAATATTATATACACAATTATATACATTAATGTACTGTGTATATTTACCTTGCTTAATGGTTCTATATAGAGCAGCGCTATATCTTGGTAATTGCTCACTCCCGTATGAAGAATGCTGGGAAGAAAGTAATATCCATTATTTAGTGAAAGTAACATTCGTTTATATATATATATATATATATATATATCCACATTCAAGCTTGGAAATCTCTGCGGTGCTAAAACATGTTTACAAAATTTACTCATTTAACCCGAAACACCTGCGAAAATTGTCTTCAATTTCTTCCTCATACCAAAAGTAGCAATGTCGTTCCTCTCCAAGAGCGCAGTTTAGAATCCCAAACACTTCATTGGAAACAACTGTTGTGGCAATCTAATTGTCGTTCCCATTAGTTCCTGTTAACATATGCATTACTATATGAATGTCCATTTCCATTGATGGAAACAGTCATGAAAAAACACAACATTTTAATTAGAGCCTAAGAAATTCCCACTAAAGTTAAACGTAGAATTCTCTACATTTGCATGGCACTGAAATAAAGGAAGTCATATATTCTTGTACTGAAATGAAAGTTATTCAAGATGCCCACAAGAACTTGCTACCCAAATATAATGCAATGGAAGTGCGCACCTCCTAGATGCGCGCACGTGCTCCCGCTTCGGTAGTGGTGAACCTCCATTTCGGATTGCCAACATGGGGAATAGGAACACACACATGCATGTGGAGGTGCTCGCGTGCCTATGCACACTTGCGCATGTGGGTGTGCACGCATGTTGTGCACGATCACACATAGGGATGGGCACGCGTGTTGGGTGCGATCACACACAGGGATATGTGCGCATCCCTGTGTTTAAAAAAAACAAAATAGTGTGCATTGTTTTTTGTTTTATAGCCACCCACGAGCGCGCAAGGAGGAGACAACGACCCCCAAGGAGACGAAATCGACCCCCAAGGAGCCCAATGGACTTTTGCAAATCACCTAAAACAATGTTGGAGTAAGGTAAATAGAGTAGGAGTGTAATTTTTTTTGTTTATTTCATTGTTTTATTGTTTTTAAAATAAAATACAAAATTAAAAAAATTGGAAATCAATTGAAAGGGGAAAAATTTGATACTGCAGGTACAAATTACCTAACCACAATGAAAAATACCAATGAACCATCCCAAGAAAGGAATGAAACAAACCAAACAGAGAACCCAAACCCCGAATTAAATGAAGAAAACCCCGAATTAAACAAAGAAGAAAATCTTGAAGATGAATTACAAGGGGATTTAAACCAATTAATAATTTTCCATGATGAATGGAAGAACACAAGGGAACCCTCTCGGGTTTCCCTCGCCACATCAATACAAAACATTATAGAATCTATCAACATTTCCCACAGCGAGATAACCAGTTTGAGCGAATGTAAGGCTTGAATGAGAGAGAATTATAGCATTGGTATATCCAAAAGGATATAAAAAAACCTGAATATTAGAAAATCCCAACTGTGGAGCAAATTTAAAGATCCTAGAATAGGACAGCCTCCAGATGTGAGGAAGAGGCAAGTTTGCATGGATTGGTGTAATTACTAGCCATGGAGAGAAAACTGGAGGAAGATATGGTTCATGGTTTTCGACAAGCCTCCATGAAACAATGTTGAGGTCCCATAGTATTTTATCAAGAAACTTTGGGCCGAGTTTATGTTAGGGTTCCATGTGAACTACTTCAACATCATCAACTTCGAGGGCGTCTATTTTGGCTCAGCCCAAGATTGACCTCACGCACACCGGAACCCACTCAGAGGACCTCCTGCACCTAGGAAAGAGCCAAACCCTCCTCCTCAACCCCTTGGGTTAGGTAGCGAGATATATGAGATTCATGAGTCTGTCAGATGTGCCACACGACACCTTCTCAGGCATACTCCATTTCTGGCTATGTCCTCGCAAAGTGAGTAGGACCCCCCCGAGAGACACACTTCTTCATGGTCTACTGGTGGTGGGCGAGGGAGAGCAGATACAGGTGGTAGCTAGGTGGATCCATCCATCTTGATGAGACCAGTGCCACCTCACTATTCTCGTTGTGGGAATCCACGCAGGAGCATGGCATAGAAAGCTACCTACACAAGGTTAGTTATTGCTTTATTTAATGTCATAATTTCTAATAAATTTAACTTAGAATCAGATGTTAATGACTTGATTTTTTTTAATGTACAACTATTCAGTGTCGAGTCTCCAACAAATAGGGGGGAGGATGTTGGTTCCTTCAACCTGAATGGAGCCATGGAAGTTGTAGAGGAAATCACGACACCATACACACAGGTAGTTTTCTTTTAGTAATTAAATTTAATGTTCGTATTTAATCTTGTCATTGAAGATATGTGTCTCTCTTGTAATTTTTTTTAATATTTGCATCTTGTTTATTTTTTATTGTTATTGATCTGCAATCTTGTATTTCTGACAAGTTCATAAGAGAAAAAAAAAATTCTACCACACTATCTTAAAATTCATTCAATTCCTGAAATGTTCTCTTACCTTAATTGGTAACAAGCTAGGAAGTATGTTTGACATTGGTGAAAAAATGAGGGACCTAGAAAAAACTTATGTGGAAAACATTTACATGGAGATGCACCAAGATGATGGGTTAGATAATTAAATTGGTAGTTAATGAATTGGGTCTCAGTTGTATTGTTAAGAATTGAATATGTGAAAATAACTATTATCTGCTCAATATGCTACATATAATAGAAACTTAGAAGAAAATGTACTAAAAAGGGTATTCTCAATTAGGATACCTTAAAAAATTAGGTTTGAAATAGGAGGAGAAGGGAACTCATAGCCATGTCAACTCTCTAGAACAGAAAGGAAATGAAGCATAAGCAAGGTTTACTAGGGCTAACTGGTCAACTAATTCATATATAAGGAAACTTTAGCATCAATAATGGATACAATTTTCAAAGATATAGTTAGGGAAAATATGACAAACACTTACCCTACAAATCATCCATCCTTTGATATTGCACAAGACAAGCATATGATTTTTTAATATAATTTCAAGGATCGACAAGAAAGTCTAAGGAGTAAGCCCATAAACTTTGTGGATATTCTCTAAAATAGAGAGAAATGTAACATCCCTCAAAATCATAAATTAAAAGAAAAATTATTATGCAAGTTTGGGATTGTTATTATCACTA
The DNA here is from genome assembly GCA_001517045.1 of Pseudotsuga menziesii. Lineage (NCBI taxonomy): Eukaryota > Viridiplantae > Streptophyta > Pinopsida > Pinales > Pinaceae > Pseudotsuga > Pseudotsuga menziesii. Next base: position 205,176 of record LPNX010302045.1, read on the forward strand.
TCATATCATTGATGTTATGTTGCTTGATTGATTTGTGACTTCTATTGTATCACTAAATTAGTTCTTGTCAATTGTCACATATTTATTTAAATTGTCATCCCATATTTAGTTAATATTTACTAATTGAATCTAAATATTTTTGTGCAAATGAACAGGTGTTCGCAGGATTGAGTGACCACACATCCTCACCAGGGATCAACGGATCCCCTCGTGAGAAGACATCTTGTAATAAAGTATAAATTTCATTTCATTTTTTATGGCTTCAATTTGTATAGTTATATTTTCATGTACTAATACACGATTCCATGAAGATGTATGTAGGTCCCACTACATAGGCATGCCAGAGTCACTATCTCTCCACCGACTGCATTTTTCCCACCATATATGTCAGGTGTAGCCCCTGGAATACATGTCCCTTTCCATGCATCCCTCCCCACCCCGTTATATCCATCCCTTGCATCCCACCAACTATGACACTTCCATCAATCTCCCCGTCCCACCCATCCACCCCCTCCCTTTTAATTTCCCATGTTTCCACCCTCCCCCCTCCGACCACATTCCACCATCCATCCACATTCACCCATCCCTCCACCCCATTCCATACCTCATTCCCCTCCCCCATATTCCCACACCACCCTCGTTTCCTCTTCTAGGCTAGCTCGTTCCATTCTACAGCCAGTTGGCATTTATCGGTGTACATCACCACTTCACCCACTCCAGTCCACGCCCTCTCCCACCATGCCCCCCTAGTGTTGTAGCCAACGTCGATGTGGCTACATCCTTTTCTATGCCATCCACCTTATCATTAGAGGAGGTTGTATAGCCCACTGCTCCACCTTCCACCCCTGAGGACCAGTCAATTGCTCCACCTGCCAGCCCCTAAGACTAGCCTATTTTGTTCGCGGTGAGATCGATTAGTTTATGAAAATCTCATGCAATATTAAGGAAAATTAACATACCAATAAATTGTATGAGTTATATTACTGTTTAGATGTTGCAGGGTGGCATTGTCATGAGAGTTGGATCATGGAGGAGGGTAGCCCACTCACCACTTATGGTCTCATCGTAGGTGAGCTATTTACAATTTGAAAATGTAATTTTGATATTTAAATTTTGTTTTATACTTGTATAGTTTCTTGTAGGAGTTTAAATTTGATTGCTTTCATTTTAGAGCCCAAGGGGAGGTGGTCGAAGTGGCCAGAAGAATCGAGCTTCCTCTAGCTCGAGGAAGAGGAAGATCAATTTTGGAGTTGCACCTGGGAGCTCCGAGGGTGGGTAGGAGGATTGAGTTACCCTCCTATATACACTATCCATGATGTGGCATTTTGGAATGAGTTGTCATATTTTGTATAGGGCACGAGTTTCCATATTTTCTATATGATTGGAATTTTTTGTATATTAATATATCAATTTGTACTTCTTTATATTACTTTTCCTTTTATGAAAGATTTGCATACATTATTTCGAATGCAATAGTAGCTTACAGTTGATGCTCTTGCAATACTTATTGTTGACGATGCAATAAAGTCTGTATGTTCACAATAAAATGCATAAAAAATTTAACACTGTAGGTTAGTTAACAAAAAAATACACAAATGCATAAACATGTACAATAACAATGATAATTGAACTCTAAATCCTATAGAACCCTAACTCATATTGAACCAATATACTAACACCTATAGTCTTATTCATTGTCCAAATTGCAATAGAAAGCACTTGTTTTCCTTTGGTATTTACATAGTAATTCTAACATTTTTCCTTCTACTCCATTTTCTAACCTTGACTAACCCTAAGACTGTGTATCAAAGTAGACAATAATAATACCTATTAGGAATCCATAAGACACACCTAAACCATTCTATTCTAGCCTAACCCTTGCTAAAAACCTTTCCCTCTCTCTAAAGCAAGTCTTATTCCTTTCATTTCCACACTACTTAGACCCCCACGACTCTCCCTATATCTCTGACTGTAATATCCATTTTAGACAGTCCTAGAACACCACTAACTCATCCTAAGCTTCCCTAACTTCTTCACTATAATATCCTATTTAGGGCATCCCTAATAGCCTTCTTACCCACCTATCATATCCTAAGGTCACTTCCTTTCCTTCCTATATTACCCACTCACTAGCTCCTCACCTCAAATTTGTCCATAACCCAATTTAAAGTAGCACAAAGACACCCTAAAGGGACCATATATAAACAATCATTCCCAACCATACTTAAACAAATTTGATAGTGGTATGTAAACATCCATAACTTGGCAAAATAATAGAAAAGGCCTTGAATTGCTTGCAAGTCATTGTGTCATTAAAATCCAAGTTAATATACTTATTATCATTCCTACTTGACTGGAAATTACATCTTGGACTGTCATAAGACATTTTATTCGACTGAAAATTACATCTTGGACTATCATAAGACATTTTACTTGACTAGAAATTTGATTTGGTTTAATAGTCCCATTGGCTTGGAAACTTGTCACATATAAAATTGTTTATCACTGATGTTTACCTAAAAAGATTGTACCTTTGTCTTGATAAGCTAAAAAGTGAAATATAGGACTGTCATAATGCTAAATGCTTGGCTGGAAATACTTTTATGTCAGTTGCAAAAGAGGTTGACTTTGTACGATATGATGATAGCGTCCCATCAACACCACTAACATGCTTCAACCACATACATAATTGAAATGAAAACATCCCATAATGATAACGTCCCATAAAAATTGTTCTTCCTTGACAAATAAAAAATGAAACAAGTTCATGAATATGTGTCTTCTATAATGATCTATTGAGCACTTGCAATTTTAACGATCTATTGTACTTGTTGTAATTTTAATGCTTTAAGGGTTAGCATGGATAACCTAGGGTTTAGAATCAATGAGGAAACCCTAACGCTAACTAAAATTTAAATTTTAGCATGCATAACGTAGGTTTTATAATCAATGATGAAACCCTGAGAGGTAATATCCTATTTAGAGCAGCCCTAATAGCCTTCTTACCCACCTATCATAGCCTAAGGTCACTTTCTTGCCTTCCTATCTTACCCACTCACTTCCTATCTTGACATCCCTATTGATCCTTCCTTTGGTAGCAACATGTTATCTTTGGGTGTACAATCATGGTTTGACGGGTCATTTTGGCTAGCAAGTTCCTTTTATTTCAGAGGATTTTCCTTAGTCATCATCTTGATGGCCTACACAAGTGCATGATGACCTATCCAAAGGTCTGCACTTAGGATATCTAATGAAATAAACACCATTAAAGTTTACTTAACAAATTCAACCCAAAATTATCTCAAATTAGCATGCATAACCATTGCTAGAATCTACCCAATCATAAAGATAATATAAGCCAAAATTCAAATCTCCACACTATAATTGTTTTCCTCGTTAGTGTTTATAAACCCTAATCATCTTTCATCATAGAAGCACATGGGATTTCAGGAAAGTCTAGCTAGGGTTAGCATTTTAGGCAAGTCTAGCATGCAACTATTAATCAATTACAATAGTGTTAGCTAGGGTATAGGATAACAAAGAAATTCAATTAATAACCTAGGGTTTAATTCAATTGTAACAATTTTATAATTTGAGTATTGTTGATTCACCTCTTAAACTTCTCGAATAATCATCCTAGCATTTACACACATTGGTATTTTCATTTGTGAACATATTAAATAGTAAGTAGTTCATATTAATCCTAATAAAATTATTTCACGTATGTGCATAGACTAGGTATAGGTCATTTTGGTTTCTACTTAAATGATACTAACCAATCTAATGATATATACCTAAAGTGGTCATAAAACCCTAGTTCCATCTCATAACTTGTGAACCCTAGTTATAATATGCAATTTGTAGTTCATGAAACCCTAGTTGGTTTTCAATTTGTAAGTTTAGACTAGGGCTATATGGCCTTTTGGTTTCTACTTAAATTATACTAACCAATCTAATTTGATCTTCAAACCTAAAGAGTTCATAAAACCCTAGTTTGTAGTTCCATGTCTCAATTTGTGAACCCTAGTTTTATTATACAGGTTGTTGGCTTATATTTTAGTACACGAATAATATAACCTGTGATCTCTAGACACATAATGTTTTGTTAGTGCTGCAACATGTGTTTTCTTAGTGATCTCTAGACACATTGGGCCATGAAAACATGAGGGAGAGGACCATTTTCAACCCAAATTATAGCATGCAATTGTAGTTCATGAAACCCTACCAACATACTATAACATACCATAACATACTAAGATCATACCATGTACTAACATACCGTACCACACTATACTAACATATAACATACCATACCGTTCTAGTTCCATCTCATAACTTGTAAAGAGGTCATAAAACCCTACTTCCATCTCATAACTTCTCAACCCTAGTTATAGCATAGAATTGTAGTTCATGAAACCCTAGTATGCAAGTCTCAATGAGATTGTAGTTCATTAAACCCTATCATACATTAAGGTATCCCCACTATAATTATTTTCCTAGTTAGGGTTTATAAACCCTAATCATCTTTCATCATAGAAGCACATGGGATTTCAGACAATTCTAGCACCAGTTTCGACGTCAACATGTCTATCCTAGGATTATTCCACAAACCCTAGGTCTTTGTCTATTGCATCAACACAAGCACCAAGACCTCGATGGAAAATCAACTAAACTTAAATAAACTTTTCTTCTAAGCAAGGAATCAAAAGAAGCTTGAGACTTATCAACGGTTAATTTTTGCATGGCCTTTCCCTAACCTTTATGTATCACACAAGAACAAGACTACAATATCACCAAATACATTAGCTCTTTTCTTTGTATCTTCTACAGGGATGGAACCCTAATTCTACCTCATTTTCCTTGACAATAAGAGCTATAGATTCTGCAAGACAACCATCAATTCCTCTAGTATTATATCTCCTTCTCCAAGGTTTACTTACATATATAAACCCTAGTGTCCTCGTGCATATCCAAATTTCATCATGTAATGCATTCCTCCTCTATTTGTGTACCACATCTTCTTGTTCCCAATTCTCCTCGACAAATGTGTCAAAGGTGGCTACAATGCTCCAATGCTTATCCTCAATATGTGTGCCAATGTGGTTACTATGCTCATCTATTCTTCTCAACATGTGTGTGAAGGTGGTCACTATGGTCCAATCTTTCACTTATCTTCATCCTAATATCACAAGGCAACTGAGAAAAATATACCCTAGTCCAAGTGTATGTTAACACCATGAATGCCTTTATGGCACTCTTTCCAAGCATATAACATATCCAGAACCTCTTATTACAAAAAATTACAGCATCAATAAATTTACACGTCAAAACCCTAGTTTACGAAACTGATGCACAATGGAGTCATTGCGCCATGAAAATGATGTGGATAGGGCCCACTAGAGGCATCGACATGCTAGGAGACGAATGGATTCGATGGATCGTTGATTCGACCTCTGGTTTCCAAGTTATGTCGAGTTGCAAGTCGCATGAAAATGTTGTTCACGGACACTTGGTCACTCTCGATTTAGGAGCGAAAAACCAAACGGAGAAACAAGATTCCATGTCGTTGGCTTCGACAAGTGTGTATGGCCAATTCCTACATGGGAACACCACCAAGATTGGCACTGTGGAGGGTTTTCAAGATTTGACCCACCCATGTGAGAGTTGCATTGAAGGAAACTGAGCAAAACCCTAGTTTACAAAACTGATGCACAATGGAGTCACTAGGCCATAAAAATGTGTTGGAGAGGGCCCACTAGAGGTAATGGAATGTGAGGATACCAACGGAGTCAATGGTTCATCGATCCAACCTATGGATACTGAGTTATGTCTAGTTGCAAGTTGCATGAAAATGTCCTTCAGGGACACTTGGTCACTCTTAGTATGGGAGTGAAAAAACAAATGGAGCAGCAATATTTCATATTGTTGGCTTCAAAAAGTGTGTATGACCAATGCCAACATGGGAATACCACCAAGACTGGCATGGAGGAGGGTTTTGCAAAGTTTACCCACCAATGCAAGAGTTGCATTGAAGGAAACTGAGAAAAACCCTAGTTTACGAAACGGATGCACAATGGAGTCATTGAGCCATGAAAACGTGGTGGAGAGGGACCTATAGAGGTAATGGAATGCCAGCAGAACAATATATTTGATGACTCGTTGATCCAACCTCTGGTTGCTGAGTTATGTTGAGTTGCAAGTCACATGAAAATGTCGTTTAGGGACACTTGGTCACTCTCGTTTTGGGAGCAAAAAACAAAATGGAGCAGCAAGATTGCATGTCGTTTGCTCCAATAGGTGTGTATGGCCAATGTTGACATGGAAACACCACCAAGACTCGCACGGTGGAAGGTTTTGTAGATTTGACCCACCAATGCAAGAGTTCCATTGAAGGAAATAGAGAAAAATACTATTTTACGAAACCGATGCACAATGGAGTCACTGGGACATGAAAACATGGTGGAGAGGGTAATCTAGAGGCAATGGCATTCCAGGAGACCAATGGAGTTGACAGCTCATTGATCCGACCTCCAATTCTAAATTTATGTTGAGTTGCAAGTCGCATGAAAACATTGTTCAGGGACACTTGGTCACTCTCGGTCCGGGAGTGAAAAACCAAACGAAGCAGAAAGATTGCATGTCATTGGCTCCAAAAAGTGTGTATGGCTAATGCTGACATGGGAAAACCACCAATACTGGAACGGTGGAGGGTTTTTTAGAGTTTAACAACCAATGTGAGAGTTTCATTGAAGGAAACTGAGCAAAACCCTAGTTTCTGAAACCGATGCACACTGGAGTCACTGGGCCATGAAAATGTAGTGGAGAGGGCCCTCTTGAGGTAATGGCATGCCAGGAGACCAACGAAGTCAACGTCTCATCAATCCGACCTCTGGTTTCTAAGTTATGTTGAGCTGCAAGTTGCATGAAAATGTTGTTCAGGGACACTTGGTCACTCTCGGTCCCGTATGACATGCTAATTTTTGGTCATGGTAAGAGCATTATTAAAAGGTTGAAGAAGTACTTGGGAGGTCAATTTGCAATGATAGCTATGGTCCAACCAACACAACAAATATTGGGCATGAACTATATTTCTTGAAAAAAAGATAGAAGAAATGTTACTTGGAAAGACATAATTTGAGTTGTCCCAGAAGACTTAAGATGGGTGTATTTAGCTGTGGTATATGATAGAAACTGTATCTCTTAAACATGAAAAACTCTTCGACCTTTCTCTATTTTATACCTTCTTCTTTCACATTCAATTCTAATTATTGACTCAAATAGAAGAAGGATAAAAACTTACTAGAATAGCAATTAAAATTTAGAGATAAAATCATAATGCACAAGTCAAATACCATTTAACAATATTAGAGCAATTATTTTTTCATTAGTAGCTCGATGCAACAAAAATTGGAGAGAAAGTTGCAAAGATAGTGGTTTATTAGGAAGGACATGTAGAGAAAAATATAAAGTGTGGATTTAGCAAACCTATGAAGGACATGATGTTGGTTTCCTAACAGTATTTCCTCCCTCCAATTTTGGAAAAACTTTAAACCTAAAAATATACAACACAAGCCTAATGGAAGACCACAAAAATAAGCATGTTTCAGTTAGCTACAATAATATCTCACTTTTGACCAACTTTTTTATTACTCACATGCTTAAGCCTCTTGCACCACATTTGAAGTTTTTTCCAATATTAAATGGAAACCCAAAAACCTACTATGGATTGATCTTGTATTTTTTATCGTAGCAATGACACTAGGCATTATTTTAAAATCATGTAGCAAAGGTAAGAGAAAAATGGGCAAAATATTAAACCAGTGAAGGGTGTCTATTGGAGATACATGCATCAAACATTTTCACTTGAAAGTTACATTCAAATAATTCAACCTCTAATTAAAAAGAACAGAAGGAATTGAGAATGAAAATGATGAAAATTTGTATTCTTGCATAGCTTTAGTGGCTAAAAAGAAGTAGTGTTAAAGGGATGGAGAAAATAGTCAATTGTCTCTAGTCAAAATAGTGGATTGTAGAGAATTGTGTGCTTGTGCAAGCTAACATGTCAAAATATAGATGCCAGCTCCATGAGTGATTGAAATTGACAACTACTATTAAAATACTAGACAATCATGATAACTTACTCCACTTTCTATGTGAAATCTACAAAAGCCTTTCCCTTTCCATCTATATCGATGTCATGTCTGAATATATAGCATGTATAAATACTTATTACCAAGATGGTGCATAAAATATATCATACTTGGTAATAAGTATTTACACATGCTATATATTTGGACATGACATCGATATAGATGGAAAGGGAAAGGATTTTGCAAAGTTAACATAGAAAGCAGAGTAAGTTATCATGATCGTCTTGTCTTTTAATAGTAGCTGTAAATTTAAATCATTTGTGGAACTGGCATCCAAGTGGAGTGTAAGTGAAATTACCCAATCTCATTCAATATAGCCAGCCGGATCCTCTTTGTTGATAATTTCCTCCATCAATCTCTCGTGCTTTGAATGAGGAAAGAAGTAACATACCTTGGTTGAGTTCTTTGTTGACATTGTCTGTAGATGGATGTTCATGCCAACAATAAAGTTTGTGAAGTGATATACCACATAAACTGGTATGTAATCCATGAATACATGCCCACTATTTCTTCTTGATTTCCCATCTAATGTAGGATATTCACCCTCAACCACCATCGATCCAATAGGAAATTCATTGCCTTCATCATCAATCAATGATCCATTCAGTATTTTCTTACCTCAAATGCATCATGCCAACTAATAGACTGTGCCCCATTCATTATCTTTCGGGGAAACAACTACATATATGTGTCTTGGTTGTACAAGCTCTGAGATATGGTCATATTCTATCAAAATCGTTTACTGACCCTCCTCTAAGTGGGTTGTTCCAACGAATACACGCGGGTCTAATGCAAGTGACATGCGATCCAAATCATTAACCCAATCCATGCATTTTCATTCACCCCATTCACCACTGCTACAAAGGCTGCAAAAGCAAGCAAGTTTCTGCATCCGTATTTCAAATAAGGGGTTGTTTGAGATTCGAACCGAATGAAACCCATGTGTTCCTTGTACTTTGCTGCAACTATAGGAATGTGATCGATCTATGTCAACCACATGCCAAAAATTCTTGACTCGCCTTCCTACCACTTTAGTTCAGTCTAACATTGTTGCATAGCACCTTTGAACTATGGATTATGCATCTTTGATATGGGGGTTTCTAGTAAAACTCATCTCCTCCCTTTGTAGTGTGGTCTTGATGCATGCACCGGCCTCATCATGCTCACCTTTGTCGTTCCCAGTATCAAAGTAGTTCCATATATGAGAAACATTATAAGTCTTATGTAACATACACATCCATTGGAATACTCGGGAATTTTTGAACTAGCCTGCACAACCATCTAACCATATCCAATGCTAATCCATATGTATATCTCCCTCCTTTAGCTGATCATAGAAAATTCAAAAAAAATGTTGCACATAATGCAAATCATGTCATCTGTCATCACTTATGTAAAAGTTTGTCTCTTTCTATATTATCCTTTTGTTAATGTTGCTCTTAGGGCCATTCCTATACGTAATATGTACCATGATGCTGACTTCGTTGGAATGGTAGTATTGACTCTGAATTTCATTTTGTGGCTGAAGGGTGTAGTTTTCTGCAAAATCCACAATTGACAATATGGTCCCAATGGGAAATATGTCCATGCATTTTTTGTACTGCTCACCCTTCCATTGTGCTACATGCACATGTTGAACATACTGCTCGGTTTTCTTGTAGAACTCCATCAAAAAATCACATACCTGTACCTGTTTCCATGAAAACAAGGGTCGTATTAGAATGTGACATTTAAAGAATGTATATGTAGAAACTGAACATGTAAGAGGAAAAACATGGAATAATCATTTGCACTTGTGACTTCACCAATGCAATATTTTTACTTTCCTTCACACTATCTGATTGATAGGTTACGTACTTGAAGCTCTGCATCTCCATGCTCATATTGCCAAATTGATTCTCATTGCTTCCATGAATGCAATGATTCAAAAGACAAAACCCAATGCACTTGGAATAATTTTCATATAGACAAGCTTTTCCATAGTATTTTTTTCCTTCATGCCTTGGACACATGATGCTAACGATAAAATCTCTCAATGCATTCGGTGGTATTATAGATTCATTGCAGCCCTGCTCAAGGTTAGTATGAAAATCACAAAATATATCATTATACATGTCATAAAAATATTGATATTCTACATGGTACCTACAACAACATGTGTTTTTATTAATGCATATATGAACATACCATGGTTTACATTTCTCAAAGGACCTTTGGCCGAGGTTCAATTGTGTGTGCTCACTCCTAAATCTCTCATAGAGTTCAGCTTGTGTTGTGTCAAGGAAGTGTTTGACGTGGGGTTCATGTTCAGTAGAACATTTTATTAGCTTTAGCACATATCTTTGATTATATGAAGGTATGGTATGATCATGCCAAAACGTTTGTACTAATTCCATGGCATCATCAATTAGCTTCATATCTCAACGAGGCAACCTACAGACAAAATCCCAACAATCTTTTCCACCTGGAGTCTACAAATTTTCTCTTATAACAGAGTACTTCTGAACAATTTTTCTATTTAATTTAAGTATCTGAGAAATGTGTGAAAGGAGGCGACATTTCCATGTGGACTTTCTTACAATTGATTCTGATAACACATGATGAGCCCTACACAGATCTTTAGTACGTGACGTCTTCCCAATTGCACTAAAAGAAGATTTGAGATTTCTAACAATATGATTGTTATCCTTTGAACTTCTAACCATCTTTATTCCCAGAATTCTCCTAACAACAACTAAACAATTTGACTTTAACAAAGATAGTAATAATTGACATTTACCTGCATCACCTTTGGATTCAAAATATTCCTTCATTAATTTGTTACATTGTAAATCGATAGTGCATTTGGGAAACTTACCTTCAAGGCATGACATACAACTTTCATCCACATGGATACGTCCAGGAGTCCTTTTTCTTGTAGTAGACAGTCGAGGTAGGGAAGGTGGACATGAGCTACGGATCCCAAGGATTCTTTGTTGTGGTGCTTTATTCACATGTCGTTCCATATTGGGAGTGTGCTCAACATGGTTGTAGTATTATTGGGGATATTTCAAATTAATCATTGCTCCTTGGTCCAACAATTCATACTCAGTGTCTCTCAATACACCTATGTCTACAAGAGCTTCAATATGGCTCATTGATGGATTGTTGGTTGGAGACTCCGTTGATTTTGGAACTTGAGTTGGGTCCGTTGGATGCAACCGATTCACCCATGATTCTGAAGTATAGGTTGTTATGTCATCAACTTTGTTAGGATCAGTCGCATTATTAGTGGAAATGTCTAGACCATGTCTCACTCTCTCCATTTCCACTTATTTTCCTTTTCAATGGGAATATTCGTTCTAGTTTTTATTTCTCTGTTATGTGAGTTTCCCATATCCAAAAGTTTCTTTATCAAAACAATGAGGTCTACCCATGCATAAGAAGCAATAAATAAGGTATTAGTTCCATTATACAAGATACATGATGCGTTCCAACATAATTAACTAAATTACAGATATGTTAGTATGCTAATTATTGGAATTGATACATAAACGTTGATTAAAGGTTTCTCTTTATGTTCAAACCAAAGTTTCATTTATATACTCTATTTGAGTCAAGTAAAGATAGTCAAGTTTGCAAGTATTACAGCTATAGGATTATGACTTCCTTTGTGTTAAAAAATTATTGGAAGTCAAAAGAAGATGAGTGAAATGAGGAGGTTACAAATCCCTCAAAATAAGGATAAATCATTGAGTTAGAGGCATTCCTTTCAAGCTCAAAGGCATGTTATCATAAATATAGCATGAAGAGGAGAGCATGGACAAGTTGGTGAACTGTTCAATATGGATCCTCTCCCATGATTGCTTCCAAGTTTTTTATACAAATTGAAGAGTCTAAATAGAGAACTTCATTTGTGCCATCCTTGTGGGAAATCAAAATATATTCATGTGCAAATGATTATTGGTCTACATTGCATACTTCATCTTTTATAGACAATATGGACAACTTGGTGAACTATTCAATATGGACCCTCTCCCATGATTACTTCAAAGGTTTTTTTTTTTAATTTGAAGAGTCTCAAGAGATAAATTCATCTATTCCATCATTGTGTGAAATCAAAATATATCCATGTGCAAATGTAAATTAGTTAACATTGCATACTTCATCTTGTATGGAGAATATGAGACTTATTTAGATGTGAAGTTGGGATTTATTCTTATGAAATTAAATGTTGTCTATGAGAGAGATATTGTTGTAACATATCATAAAACATAAATCATTGAAATGATCTGAAATCTTGTGAATTAAAACAATTATTTACAATTCACCATACCTATTCAAAATAATCTCTTCTTGCAATGAAAACTTGTAGTGTGAATCTTTCCACTAACTTCCAATACCACTGAATATTTTTGTTAGATTCCAAGAGAGAGATTCTATCCAATAGATCAAAGAGTGTTGATGGATTGTGAGCCAAATTGCACAGTTCAGGAGAACAAAATGCATGAACAGTAAAAGAAAACCCGTGAAAATTGGTAGCAATTCTGGGAATCCATATATCTATTTTTTTACCTACTAAAAAGTGCACACATGTGTATTTAAGCATGCGCATGCATGTATAAGATAGTGCATGCATTGATGTGCACGAAAAACCAAACGCATGCACGCCCCTGCCTAACATTTAGAGCATTTACTCACTAACATTCATTTAATTTAATTACAAAAGTTCTTCAACAACGAATTCGTATTCATGATTACTTCTAGTATTTTTACAATATAGTCTTCACCACTACTTTCTTCTTTGTCCCATGGGTGCCATTATGAGGTCTTAGGCTCCTTTCCTATGGCTAGTGCAGGGTAATGGAGGCCTCCAACAATGAACCTATGATTATCATAATTTTTCCTCAACATCATCATCATCATCATCATCATCACCATCATTTTTGATCAGCATTTTCATCATCATCATCATCATCATCATCATCATCATCATAAACATCATCATCATCATCATCAATGTTCATCATCATCATCGTGGTCATGATCATCATTCCTTTGAAAATGCTTGAAAATAAAACAAAATCAAAGTTTCAACTAAACCTATCATCATCGTCGTCATCCTCCTCCTCCTCCCCCTACTCATCATCATCACCACCATCATTGTTCATCATAATTGTCATTGTCATCATCATTATCATCATCATCCGCATCCTCCTCATCATCATCATAGTCATCATCCTCATCATAATCATTGTCATCATCCTCATCATCATCATCACCAACATTTTTCATCATCATCATCATCATCATCATCATCATCATTATCATCATCATCATCATCATCATCATCATCATCATCGTCGTCGTCGTCATTGTTCATCGTCACCATCATTGTTCATCATCATCATCGTCGTCGTCGTCATCATCATCATCATCATCCTCATCATCATCCTCATCATCATCATAGTCATCATCATCATCATCATCATCATCATCATCATCATCATCATCATTGTTCATCCCCATCATTCCATTGCAAATGCTTGAAAATAAAATCAAATAAAAGTTTCA
>LPNX010302045.1:223878-226377 GCA_001517045.1 Pseudotsuga menziesii
AACTTCCAAATCTGTCTAGGAGCTCACGAATTGGCAAAATCAATTAGGCAAGCTAATAGATGATGGAAGGACAACTTATACATGCTTTTCTTAGGAGAAAAGAGTGGAGGATGATGAGGACAAAAAACAAGTTAACTTCACCTAGTCAAACTTTCCCAATTGCCTTAAAACTCAGTGAAAGTAGGCAATAAAGCAGAAAAAACAGACATGCGCTAGGAAGGCCAGGAATAAAGCAAAATTGATTCCAAGTGGTTTCCCAAGCACTCCATGACTCAGTTTTAGCAATTTTGACCACTTTGGACATGTGGAGGACAACTTGCATAAGGTGGAATATGGAAACTAGGAAAATAAGACAAAAATGGATTAATTAATGTCTAAGGTAGCTAACTATGGGTTGATTATTATAACACCCCCCCTTAAGCCTGGCTTATGAGTAAAATATCAGAAAATTATAGGGCCTAGCAACAAGGCTTAGTCACCCTTTACATACTGCATGTCCATTTAACCAAGGAAAGAGGCAAAAACCCAGTGGGAAAAATCCTCCCTTAAACATGGACAGTAAAACAAAATTTGAAAATCTTGTCATCACTCATGCTTCACACATGATCAGCAATCCCCAACAGTGATTTGAGATTGCTGAATGTCTTCTCACAAAAAACTTTGGTGAAGATATCTGCTACTTGTTCTGAAGATGAACAGAAGAGTAGGTGAATGGTGCCATCATGCACAAACTATCCGATGTAGTGCATATGGATCTCATTGTGTTTGGTTCTCTGTCTCTGAACTGGATCATTGCAAATTCGAATGGTACTCTAATTATCACAATAGATAGTAGTTGAGTATTCTGATTCGAAGCCACACTCACCAAGTAACCCCCGCAACCATAAACATTGAGTTGTTGCATTTACAACTCCTTTGTACTCTGCTTCTGTAGATGAGAGTGCAATGGCACTCTGTTTCTTGCTTGACCAACTGATTGGTCCTTCAACAAGCATGAACACATATCCTGATGTTGACTTTCGATCTGTGTTGTCACCTTCCCAATCACTGTCAGTAAACCCAATCAAATCAAGATCATATTTAGCTTTGTCGAAGATCCCATGAGTCCTTGTTCCTTGAACAAAGTTAAGGATCCTTTTGGCTGCTCTCCAATGGATCTCATGAGGCTGATCTATGTATCTTGAAGCCGCACTTACTCGATAAGAAAGATCAGGTCGAGTATGTGTAAGGTACAACAATCACCCAATCAGTTGCCTATACAGTGTATTATTTACCATAGGTAAAGAATCTACTTCTTCAAGCTTAACTCTTGAAAGAAAGGGAGTATTGCTTGGCTTGTAGTCCTTCATGTTGAACTTGTTCAACAAATCCAAGGCATACTTGGACTAATGTACTTTTATTCCATGTTTGGTTTGAGCAATCTTGAGCCCCAAGAATTGGCTCAATAACCCCAAATCAATCATAGAGAATGCATGGTTCATTGCATCCTTCAAGGAGGCAATTTCATCCTTTGAGCTTCCTGTAATGAGAAGGTCATCTACATACAAGACAATAATCATCAAAGAACCATGAATCAACTTCAAATAAACAGTAGGATCTGACTTGCATCGAACAAAATTCAATGATAGTAGAAAGCCATCAATCGTGGCATACCAAGCCTTGGGGGCTTGCTTAAGCCCATACAATGATTTCTTTAGCTTGCACACAAGAGATGGATTAGTAGCAAAGACTTAAGGATGCTACATGTAAATCTCTTCAGTAATATCTCCATTCAGGAAATCACACTTCACATCCATGTGGTGTACCTCCCACTGCTTCGAAGCTGCAATGGCTAAGGCTAACCTAATGGAGTCCATCTTTGCCACTGGTGCAAAGGTCTCATTGTAGTCTATGCCATGTACCTGTGAGTATCCCTTGGCTACCAATATTTTCTTATATTTCAAAGGTGAACCATCAGCAGCAAACTTGGTTTTGTAAACCCACTTACACTGAAATAGCTTCCTCCCTAGGGGAAGATCAACCAGCTCCCAAGTGTTGTTCTTCTGGAGTGAGTTGAAATCTTCTTTCATGGCTTTTTTCCATCTTGGATCATGTGATGCATATTCATATGTCTGTGGGTATGATTCAACCATCATATATCATTTCTCTGCAAACAAAGGGTCTTTCATACACAAAGCACTCTCAAACTGAGATCTAGTCCTCCTAGGATCATTAGGATTTCTAGCTAGTTCTCTAGTTGCATGAATGGTATTTGCTACCCATTTTGGTCTTGTAGGACTATTAGGATCTGCAATTAAATCATCATTATCAGACATATCAGAATCAGCAAACTCAACTATCGCTTCACTTACATTAAATGGTTCTAGTGGTGAAGAGGATTCTCCAACTTCCACCGCTGCTAAAGGCTCTTCTTGGAACTGAACACTCCTTTCAATGAAGGATTTGTTTGTGCTCAAATTGATCATCTTGTACCCTTTTGAATCTTTAGAGTACCCAACA
>LPNX010302046.1:22922-61669 GCA_001517045.1 Pseudotsuga menziesii
AGCTCCTCATCGAGAACAAGTACATTAATATGTGAAATTACAAAATATTCGAGGGAATAAGAGAGAGATATTACAACAACTAAATGGGTTCAACAGCTGACACATGGATTTTCCCCATTGGCCCAAAGTTTAATAATTCCGCCTCCTCATCCTTAGGAAAATCATGCCCTTTTCATCATGGTTGCATTGGCATAGCTTGTTGGGGTTCATTTTAATTAAAGCGCATCTTTACATGATGTTAAAAATGTAATGTGCCGCATAGCATGATATACCATCGACAACGATTTCAATCTTTGGATCATAACACAACCAAATCAATGGTGGGGCTTTTTTCTTTAGCTCCACACCACAATTAATTACAATATATACATCATATACACTTAATGCAAACGGGGTCAAAACCAGGGTGTTACATTCCCTTCCCCCTTCAATAGCACTGTCCTTAGTGCTTTACAAAATTTGAACAAAATGCTACACTGGTATCGCCTCAGTGTTCCATAGAATTGAACAAAAATGGATGTACCAATCGCATGGAATCCTCCAGCTCCCACGTAGCCTCTTTAGGACTGTAGTGCTCCCATTGCACCTTTACCTTCCCTATGGCTTAGTTCCGGAGCATTGTGACCTTCCTGTTGAGGATGCGCATTGGCTTGATTTGGAACTCTCCCTTGGGTTCCACCTGAATCACATCCCAATTTATCACATGGTTAGGATCATGTACATATCTCTTAAGTAAAGAAACATGAAAAACATTATGAGCTCTAGTGCTAACAGGAAATGCAAGTCTATATGCAACTGACCCTATTCTTTCAAGCACTTCAAACGACCCACAATATCTTGGTGACAGCTTGGCACAACTTCCAAGATTCAAGGAACTCTTCTTTTCCTGCACTCTGAGGTAAACATGATCCCGAACACTGAACTCTCTGTTCACCCTATGCTTATCTGCATAGATTTTCTGTCTGTCCTGAGCTGCTTTTAGAGTCTACCTAATCTTTACAACCTCTTGCTCCATCTCCTTGAGCAGTTCTGGACCAAGCACAACCCTTTTCATTGGATTATCCCAAGTCACTGGTGTCCTACACCTTCTTCCATACAAAGCTTCATACGAACTCATCCCTAAGGATGCGTACTATCCATTTTTATAAGAAAATTCTACCAAGTGTAAGTAATCTTACCACTTGGTTGGTTTGTCCATCACGTACACGCAAAGCATGTCTTTTAGCGCTTGATTAACTCTCTCTGTCTACCCATATGTCTGAGGATGGTATGTAGTGTTGATGTTTAGCTTTGTACCCAAATATGCAAACAACCCCTTCCAAAAATTGGAAGTGAACTTGACATCTCAGTTAGAGACTATTGCCTTAGGAATTCCATGCAATTTGAAAATATCCTTCATGAAGATCTTTGCAATGTCATTAGTCTTATGCATAGACTTAATCGGTATAAAATGTGTTGCCTTTGTCAACTTGTCTACCACAACCATGATGGAATCATGTTGTCTCCAAGTCATCGGCAATCCTGTAATAAAATGCATGGAAATAACTTCCCATTTCCATTCTGGAACTGGAAAAGGCTGCAACAAACCTATTGGGTGTTGATGCTCAACCTTTACTTGCTGACATTTCATGCACCTTGAAATGTATTTAGCCATGCCCTTTTTCATTCCTGGCCAAAAGTACTATTTTCTTGCGGTAGCAATTGTCTTTTGGTATCCTGGGTGACCAGAATATGGAGCTTGATGGATTTCATCCATAACAACTCTCCTCAACTCTGCTACATTGGGAATATAAATTATACCTTTATAAGTAAGAAGTCCATCTTCTTCCAATTTATATCCCTCATAACTCTTCTCAAGACTTTGCTACTGCAATTTGTCTTTTACTAGCTCATACAATTCATCTCTGGCAATATGATTAACAATCTGCTGCCTCAAATCTGATTGGAAAATACTAAGAGATGCCACATGCATTTCCTGCACCATCCTACTGAGTGCATCAGCTACCTTATTCTCTTTTCCCTTTATGTGCTTGATTTCAAAATCAAACTCACATAAAAACTCCAGCCATCTCGCTTGCCTAGCATTCAGAGTAGGCTGATAAAATAGATACTTCAGACCCCAATGGTTTGTCCTTAGTTCAAATCTTAAGCCCATCAAGTAATGCCTCCACATCCTGAGAGCATGTACTATGGATGCAAGCTCTAGATCATGAGTGGCATAGTTCTTCTCATGCTCCTTCAGCTTTCTTGACTCGTAACATATCACGTGGTTGTCTTGCATAAGGACTCCTCCAAGCCCTTGTCCACATGCATCGATACACACCACAAAATCTTTCTCTGGATTTGCAACTTTCAATACTGGTGCATTGGTGAGAATATTCCTCAACTGTTGGAAGCTTTCTTCACACCTCGATGTCCATTCAAACTTTATCCCCTTATTTTGCAAAGAAGTGATGGCATGTGCAACTTTGGATAATCATTCAATGAATCTCTGGTAGTATCATGCAAGTCCCATAAAATATCTTACATCTGTCACATTTCTTGGAGTAGGCCAATTCATAATGGATTCAATCTTTTCAGGGTCCATAGATATACCCTCTTTTGAGATAATGTGACCCAAATACTAAATTCTATCTCTATAGAAGTCACACTTGCTCAGTTTTGCATACAGCTGATGCTCCCTCGGCAATTGCAATGTCAATCTCAAATGCTCTTCATGCTCTTCCTCATTCTTAGAATAAATAAGAACGTCATCAAGGAAAATAAGAACAAACTTGTCCAAATACCTGCTGAAGACACTGTTCATAAGGCACATAAATGTAGCGGGTGCATTTGTGAGATCAAATGGTACCACTACAAACTCATAATGTCCATACCTTGTTCTGAAGGTTGTCTTATGAATTTCTTCATCCTTGACTCTCACCTGATGGTAACTAGACTTCAAGTCAATCTTGGAAAATACCTTTTCCCCTCTTATTTGGTCAAAGAGGTCATCAATCCTAGGAAAAGGATATTTATTCTTCACAGTAACCTTGTTCAATTGTCTGTATTCAATACACAACCTAAGTGTACCATCTTTCTTCTTTACAAACAGAACTGGTGCTCCCCGAGGAGACACACTCGGCCTGATATACTTCTTTTCCAACAACTCTTGCAGTTGCATCTTCAGTTCTAGCATCTCTAGTGTACTCATCCTTTAGGGTGTCTTGGACATGGGCGCTGCTCCTGGCACAAGTTCAATTGTGAAATGAATGTCCCTCTTTGGAGGAAGCCCTGGAATCTCATCAGGAAACACATCTCTGAATTCCTGTAACAACTGATAGTCTGCCAACCTAGGAGTTTCATCCTCCGATGCCTCCAAAATATGAGTTGCATACAACTGACAACCTTTCCTACAGAAATTCTTCTACTGCATTGCTGAAACCTGCCTTACTAAAATCACCTTTGGAATACCTTTTACCACTACTAGGTTCCCTTCTTCATCCATGCATTCAAAAGTCTTATTATAATAGTCAAGCTTTACCCTGTGAGCTTCTAACCAATCCATTCCAATGAGAACATCATAGGAACCAAGTGGTAGAACATTCATATCTACACAAGTGACCAATCCATTCATGACTAATGGACATTTCTCTACCACTTCACTAACCTTTCTCTTAGTTTCAGTGGCTAGCTGAACTAACCAAGATTTTCTATGCTTTACTTTCTTAAAATCACAAATCTCCACTACTCTAGGAGTAATGTAATTGTGAGTAGAACCAGGGTCAATCAAAATAGAAATATATTTCTCAACAATCTTACCTGCGACTTCAACCACAGCTGACTGGTGCTCTTCCTGGCTGTCTTCCAGTGCTGCATAAATCCTAGGGATTGCCCTTGCTACTTGATCCACTATTTCTGCTTCTTGAATGTTGTAAGCTGGCCTTGCACTCTCATTCTTGAGTGGACAATTTATGCACATGTGGGGTCCTCCACATTTCCAACATTGAAGTGGTTCCCTATTCTGTGGTGAATCTTTAGGCTTTTCTCCTATCACTCCAACTGGCTTACTCGCAGCTTGGAATGGCTACTTCTGCTGATTTCTGAAGTTAGAAGGTTTGAAACCTCTCTTTCTTTGGTCAAACTTCTCATTTTTCTTGTCCTTCCATGCCTTATGGTAATAAGGTTTACCTTTGCTTTGATCGTAGCAATACTTAGCCTTCCTTATTACTTCTTCAA
This sequence comes from Pseudotsuga menziesii, assembly GCA_001517045.1. Taxonomy (NCBI): domain Eukaryota; kingdom Viridiplantae; phylum Streptophyta; class Pinopsida; order Pinales; family Pinaceae; genus Pseudotsuga; species Pseudotsuga menziesii. The sequence continues at coordinate 27,141 of LPNX010302046.1, forward strand.
GAGTTCTAGGTTCATAAAATTCAATTCTATCTTTGTAAGACTGAGTCAATCCACTCAGAAAACGCTGTACCTTCACTTTCTCATCTTTGATATACTTGACATACCTCAACAATTCCAAGAACTTATTTGCATACTCTTCCATGGTCTGCTGTCCCAATCTCAGCTCATGGAACTTCTTAATCTTGTCATCATAATACCTGTCAGAGAGGTATTTCTGCTTGAAATACTTCTTGAACTATTTCCACTTAAGTCTCCTTTCGTTGATCCTCTTTACTTGCTTGAAGTGTTCCCATCAAATGGATGCTCTTCCATTCAGATTGAATATGGCAACCCTTGCCTTCATGTTTCCTGAATAATCCTGAACTTGGAAGTACTTCTTTATCCCAAGAAGCCAATCTTCAACCTCTTGTCTAGTCTTTACCTCACCGTCAAATGTAGGAGGTTTAGCCTTCTTAAATTCATCCCGAGAGCGATCCCTATGGTGCCTCTTTCTCTTTCCCTTACGAGAAGAAGAAATTGAATCCCCACTAGATTCTTCAGAGTTAGATGATCCACTAGAAGTCCTTCTTCTTCTCATAGTACTGCTCTTACTGACTTCTGGTTTTACTATACCCCGCCCAGAGTCTATCTTTCTTTGCAAGTCTGTCAAACTATGCAACATAGTAGCATTCAACTGATGCTGCTCTTCCTGGGCTTTAATCAAGCTTCTCATGGTGGCTACAATATCTGGCGGTGTATCTTGGAATCTCCTTCCATTAGACTCTATGTCATTATTTCCATTACGGACATTTTCTCCCATGTCATCTCACGCATGCTCGTAGGAATCCCGAGCATCATATCTGTCATGGGTTCTCATAACTGAACCACCACTTACTTTACCAAACCTCACTACCTGGAATACTGCCCTTGAAGGTGACTATGATTCTGCAAACGTGTTAGTAACAAAACTGTTAGCTGCATAACATTTATATAAATCATAATTACTTACCTTCTCCTGGAAAAATCATAAAATGACAATTTTTCCCAAAGCACAAAATTTTCTTCCCTTTCAGCCCTGAAAATCTACTGAAAACTATTGAAAATCTCATTGAAAAACCGCTGAAATCCACTGATAAATCCCACTTGAAAACTCAAAATTTTCTTTTTTCAAATCAGATCTCTTCCCAACTAAACATTCGACTTATCAGATCCTTAGTTGACTACGCTTTCGACACCTCAGAGGACTGATCTTCATCCGCCTTTCGACGCTCATCGGTTGTCCAATCCACTAAATCCTTCTGACATTTCAGGTCAATCTTAGTCTGGATTTTGACACATCGGCTGACCGATCCTGTAAATTTCTCCAACGTATCAGCGGACCGATCCTCTAAAGTTTTCCGACATTTTCTGTACTAAGAAAAATTTTCGGGAAAAATTTCTTCTTCCTTCCGTCGCAGCATCAGCTGCTCGATTGCCTAAATTTTTTCGATGCTTCAGCTTCCTTCAGGAGATCCTTGCCGACACCTCGGCTCCGCTTCAGTGAACAACTTCTAAAGATGCTTCAGAGAACTTCTCCCGAAAGATAGTGGAAAACTTTTTTGATATTTCCTGGACTTAGAAAAATTTTCTGGAAAAATTTTCAGAAAAATTTTCTTCTCCTTTTTGCCGCTATGTCGACTCCCTTCTGGCAAGCCCCATCGACACCTCGGCTCCGTCTTCACCTTTGCACCTCCGACGGCATCGAAATTCCTTTCGTCTAAAAGAGATGACGTTTCGGTGGACTTCAGCTGATGCCTTCCGATGATTTCGACACTTAGAAATTTTTTTCAAAACTTTTCCTCCCTGGGTTCTTCGTTGGCTATGTCTCAACTTAACCCAGCTGAGACCATCATATTCTCTCCACTAAAATCCTTTTCTCCTCTCCACCGAAACCCTCGACTTCTTCCCACCGAAACCACCGAAAAAACTCAGACTTGGAAAATTCCTAAATTTTCATTCTGTGGTTTCCTCGTTGGGCGGACTTTCGTCTAGGATATTCGATGTATCGGATGAGCTTTCAGCTAAGTCCTCCAATGTATCACATGGGATTTAGCCTAAGCCATCTGATGTTTTTCACACTTAGAAAAATTTCGTTGAAATTTTCCTTGAAATTTCTCATTTCTTCTTCCCGCTGGGCAGAGGGAAACCTACCTCTGTCACTAGTTCTTCATGGCCCATTCAGGTCCATGCTGCAACATGAGCTCTGATACCACAAACTGTAATGTCCCTGACACTCTGACCTGTGAAGAGGACGTTACCATACCGTTAACTATCTAGGAAAATTTCCCCATGAACACATGCATACATAAAAACTAAAGTAAAATTCTTTGAAGTAAAAGATGCATACATGGTTATCATACAGCGGAAGCAAAACCATACATTCAAGCATTCGACATGCTCATTGTAATCCATTAAATAGTAAATATAATTGCAGATATGAAATATCCAAGAATACTTATCTTGTGAATAATTCGTTCCACAACTAGCTACGTCGCTGTAACGTTCCACCCAACCATAGACCAGTGTGCTCCTTAATCTCTCAGCAACACTGCCACCCCCAAGCTGGGCATGATTCCCCAAGGAATAAGGAACAAACAAGCTTACACATAGCTAAGGATACACAAATCATCCAAGCCAACACAGTTGGGTTTATCAGGCCATCAACAAATCAGCCAAGCCAACACAGTTGGGTTTATCAGGGCATCAAGGAGATAGGAAAAGCTGAATACTAAGTTGGTGAGCTCATTGAAGAGCTAAGGACACCTACACCAGAACTATCCTAACTTCTAGGACACCCACACACACCAAACACAAGGAAATCAGTCCCTTCTCTGCTACACAGTCCCTTAGGCCCTGACCTCCCTTCCAGTGCTATTCAGGGGTTGTGGAGAAGAAAGCCGGCTCTCTAGCTCTATCTATGTGGCTCCCAAACAAACTAGGTTTATCAAGCAAACCAAGGCTTCATCCCCACTCCAACACAGTCTGAAGACCAACCACTACATGCACGCAGCAAAAACAAGCAATTCACAGCTTGGATGAGTAAACTTGATTCTTGAGTCGTTCTTGGCCCTATCATGGCCAAAACGACCCAATAAGAATCCACAGCAGCCCAAAAATGAAAAGGAACCCACATCAAACCACAAATTGTGGGGAAAACAACTGCCCCGATCTCAACATTGAAACAACAAGAAATACATGACCCAATTTAGAAGAGGAGATCCGACTCTCAGCCTATATAGGGGGAAAACATATACACAGAACCACAAGTCAATAAGAAGAACACACACCCGCAGCCCAGAACACGAATGGCTCATTCACAGGAAAAATCATGGATGATAGAAAATGGCTCACCCAGCTCTCTGCATGAGGAAATGATGAAGAATACCAACCTGTGTGTGAGGAAAACAACCCCAGCCTGTGCGTGAGGAGAAGAGAACAACGCTCCCTGCGTGAGAATGGACAAGAATGGAAGAATGGAGAATGGAGAATGGGAGAATGGAAGAATGGAGACTTGTAGCTTCCTTACCTACGTGAAGTGAAAGAGTCCATTGGTGGAGTCTGCATGTGGGAAAGGACTGACAGTCCTGCACACACCACTACCCAACAATAACTGCCCCAACTAACAATAGAAGTTTTAATGTGGTAGTTGACTGATGAGACAAGGAAATGTGAGTAAGTCAAAAGGGTGGGTGACAACTAAATGGGTTCAACAGCTGACACATGGCTTTTCCCCACTGGCCCAAAGTTTAATAATTCCCCCTCCTTATCCTTAGGAAAATCATGCCCTTTTCATCATGGTTGCATTGACATAGCTGGTTGGGGTTCATTTTAATTAATGTGCATATTTACATGATGTCAAAACTATAATGTGGTGGATAGCACGATATACCATCGGCGACGATTTCAATTGCCGAATCATAACACAACCAAATTGATGGTGGGCCTTTTTCCTTTAGCTCCACACCATGATTAATTACAATATATACATCATATACACTTAATGCAAATGGGGTCAAAACTGGGGTGTTACACCTAAATAAAGGAGTGATTGCTCACACTAAAACCTTGTATATTTTAGCAGAAAATAGATTACGTCTATAAAACTGGATTTGATTGAGCAACCCATAGAATACTAGTCAAATTACTAGTGGTTGATGCTCCATCATAACACAATTGAAATGCGGTAGCATAAGAACAACCAAACGTAACAAAAGGGCATGATTTTTTTTAATAAAGAAAAAACTTGCTAAGATATAGCAGGAGTATCATTTTCTCAGAAAACTTGTGCATTGGTTAAATGTTTAACATAAACAACGTTAGCATTTAACACTTTATTAAGAAGGATCGACTGGGGATCAACCATATTTTCAAAGCAACTACAAACACAATCGCGTCTGGATTTCCAACTAACCATGTCCATGTATACTTGTTTTCAGAAGCGACTGCAAACATAATTGCATTTGGAAAACAGATACTTGTTTTCCGAAGTGGCTGCAAACAGAAATGGATTTGGAAAACAGAAACACATTTGGCAAACAGATACTTGTTCTCCAAAGTAGCTGCAAACAGAAATGCATTTGGCAAACAGAAACGCATTTGGCATTCCAACTATGTCCATGTACATTTTTATACATGAATTCCCTATAAAAACCGTCCTTTATATATTAAGTGAGATAATGCCAAATCTCTCTCAATAAATTGTTTTTCACTTCACTTTGAAATCACCATTTTTTTAATGTTTCAAGTCGCTTTGAAATCACCATGTTCTTATGCTTCAAGTCGCTTTAAAATCATACTTTTTTATTCTTCAAGTCGCTTTGTTGAAACTATTGGACACCTTATAATTTTATAGATTCTCTTTAAATAGTCATTATGTTAGCTAAATAATTATTCATGCTACACTTTAGTCAGTACGTTGGCTAAATAATTATTCACACTTGTATTGAAGAAACGTCATCCGTCATCAAAATTTAGTCCTATTGTGAAGTTTAGAAGTGACTTTAAAGTGGCTTTGAGATCTGCATTCTCAACACATTAGTTGATAACTATATTTATTCATCGAAGTACTTTAGAAACACATTTTAAAGACTGGAGTACTTTAATAACACATTTTTTATTTTAGTTTTCTAGACAAAGAAGGTTATATTATAGAAAAGAAGGTGGCGTAACCACCAACAGAACCAAATTACAAAGGATTTCACATAAGCAGTGGCTAGTTACCTAATTACAGTGAGTCCAAAGTTGATGATAAATGCCCTTGAGGAAGCGACAATGACAAAAGACCAACAAAGTGCCCAAAGTGCCCTTGAGGAAGTGGCAAATACAAACCATCAAAAATTCCCTTATGATAGTGGCAAAACAACAGTCTAGAGCTTAAATAGAGTTTTTAACAGGAAATCATAGATAGCTAGGTGCCTAGAAAAATGATAAACAGAAACAGAAACTGGCATGGACGAGTGGAGCCAAAGACTAGCAGTACGGCGAACTCCGACGAGAAACCAAAATTTAACCCTCTGAGTTGGAAGAAATATCATTTTCGTCATGCTTGAGAAATTTAAGGATGATCTTGTCCACCTTGAGCTTGAGCTCGATGAGTTTCCCGGAGAGAGAGTTCTCTGTACGCTTGACCTTCCTTTGAATTTTCTTCTTTAGAAAAACCGAATCCTTGCTGACATGGTCCAGATGCCTTCCTCCTTCATAATCTATTGCGGTAACCTGAGCTTGCAGTGAATTTAGTTCCTGCTTCACTTCCTTGATATTTTTATCAACCGAGGGTGGAACCTGTGCACTTGCTGTAGAGGAATCCGCTTCCGTTTCGTAAACCAATAAACTCCAATCTTCCAGACGAAAGAGGTCCCAAATAACTAGCACAACACAGCCCTCTGCAATCCAAAGATTTATACCTACAGTTGACGCAACGACCAATGTCACCTTAATGCCCAGTGTACCTTGAGTCCAACAGATTCCCAACTGACTCGGTGCGATATTCATTCTAGAGATAAACGGGGTGTCGTATGTTCAGAAGGAGAGAACACCCATGAAATCAAATAATGCATCCACCTTCGACAAGACTGCAATAGGGTTCACCTCGTGTGAGAGACAAAAAACCATAAATGCCATTACTCCGACGATTCTACTGAATGTCGAACCTGCGATCACCTGTCTTGTTTTCAATTAATCGTTGGATGAAGCTCTGAATCTTCGAGCAAGTTTGCATAACGTCGTGAGGGATGAAGGGACGGGCAGGGAAGGAGGTAAAGAAGCCCCGCGCGAGGCCACGTGAACACCATGCACCAGGTGTCACAGCAGTCCACTAGCACATGGAGGGATGGGAGGGAGGGTCCCACAGGGAGGCCCATGTTAAGCCCCCTATCCTAAGGAGGTGGGCAATAAACTCCTTTTTCATTAAAAATTAGCTCCCTGAGGCTTAGATATGCCCCCTTGTTTGCTTCAAGATCCGCGTGGGGATTATTTGCTCGAAGAACGTGGTAGAAGTCAATATTGTTAAAAAGGGAGGCTTGCTTCATGATCTTACAAAGGAGTTGCCTTAAGCCCAAATTGATTGGTAAGAGTTTTTCAGCTAGTGCTCGGATGACCACTCTAGAATCAACAATGATGATTAGGTTGGAGATTCCTAATTCCCTAGCAATCCTCAATCCCTGCCAAAGGGCCAAGGCTTCGGCCATATTGTTGGTGTCGATGCCTAGTCCCCAAGAAAACTTGGATTCCATTGATCCATCCGGAGTGAAGAAAACTCGGCCCCCCCCTACCACCCCATCATTTCCTTTGGAAGTGCCGTCAGTGAACAAAGTTCTCCTATTAGTAGAGCAAAGCCATGCTTTAAGTTCATCATGAGCCATTCTTATTTCCCACGTCTTCTTTTTTGGGGTGGGTGGCATTGAGGGAGGCTTGAGCCCAAGATTTCTTAGCCAAGCATCTGAGACGGGATTAGCACAGGGCACCTTCCAAATCTGAGAGATGCATTCTCCCAGCAGACCAAGGATTTTGGCTGCCACTTGGTCGGCCCTTTCTTGTCTTTCTCTGAAGATGCGAGAATTTCTTTCTAGCCATATTTTCCAGATGAGGATCTTGGGGAGCACCATCCAACCTGCTTTGGCTCTTTTTGATTTGAGACTGAAGGGAGCTTTGGAGACCCAACAAATAAAGAGGGTTTGAAGATTTCCATCCGAGAGTTTGGCCTAATCAGGCAGAGACCACTTCCAAATGCTATGAGCAAATTCACAGGAGATGAGAATGTGCTCTGTGTTTTCTTCATGGGAGAGGCAAAAGGGGCATTGTGAGGGGCCTTCCCACCCTTTTTTCTGGAGATTAGCCCCTATTAGGATTTTATCATGCAGAGCCGTCCAGGTGAAAAAGTCGATTTTGGGGAGACTTTTTATAGCCCAGATGCTTTTCCAAAGGTCAAGATTATCATGGTTTGCTGTGTCTACGAGAAGATGGTAGCCTATAGCGGTAGAGTGCTTGCCCAATTTATTTCCCCACCCTCTGGAGTCTTTGACAGAGATATAAGTGGGGGATTTACCTTTTAATATTTAGAGAAGTTGTCTCTTAGCATCCATCATTTGGAGGGGGTAGGGGATATTCTAGTTCTTCCAGGAGCCATCTTGGTTCCATAATGAGATGTCCCAAATGGTGTTGATGTTTAGACTGATCAAATGGAGTTTAAGATCTTCCAGCTCACAGAGATGATTCAGAGGGGGGTCTCCCATGATTGAATCCCCCCAGATATTTATTAGTTTCCCATTCCTAGGGATCCATGTTAACTGGGACAGAAAGAAGGGGAGGGATTTAAGGAGGATGGGGAGGATTGCAGAACCTTTTCTGGTGGAAGGAGGGTGATTAAGGCATCAGAGGTGACTGCTCGAGAAGTATTTTTTCCAAAGGGATGTTTTACACCACGAAGGTTTGCCGGAGATGATGTTCCAAAGTTTCTTAGCACCCAGAGCAAGGTTTTGGAGGGAAAGGTTTCAGATCTGTAGTCCCCCATTTCACCAAGGTTTGGTGACTATCTCCTAGCTCCCCAAGTGGAGCTTCTTTTCATTGTCCTTTCCTCCCTTCCACAGGAAGTTTTTGAGAAGGGATTTTATGGAGTGGAGGATGTTTTTGGGGGCCAAAAGAATGGATCTTTGGTAAATCGGGATGCTGGAGAGGACTGATTTGATGAGAATGACTTTATCGGCTGGGTTCAACCAGGTCACTCCCCAAGTATTAATCCTATTCTTGATTTTGTCAATGAGGGGAAGCCAGGAGGAAGCTCTTGGGGTGGTTTTAAAAATGGGGACCCCTAGGTATTTGAAATCAGTCCAATGGGAGCTCCCTTTGATGCCAAGAATTCTGCTAATATCGATGAGGTCTCGGGGAGGACAGTTCTAGGAGAAAATATGAATTTTGTTGTAGTTTATGAGACTACCTAAGGCTTCATGGTACATGTAAAGCTCTTGTTTGAAAAGTCTTACCGAGATTGAGCTCGCACCTCCAAGAAGGATCGTATCATCAGCAAACTGGGCATGGTTTATATTCTTGACCCCTCGGGATATACGTAGCCCAAGAATCTCATTATGTTGTTGGCATTGGTCAAGTTGGAAACTGAGGATAGAGGCAGAGGCAGAGCCCACGGGGGATTCACCTTGTTGAGCAATATCTTATCACGTTCATTCTAAAGGGGGTTTTTATTTTTGAAAATAAGGTCAATATATTGTAGGTATTGGGGGGAAGAGAATAGGGTATGGGGGTTTATGGGTATTTGTGGGTATAAAAAGGGATTTCTAGTAAAATTAGGGAAAATATCGTTAAAATAAGGGTTTTTTAATGGGAAATATGTATTAGGATGGGGCTCAACAAAAGGATTTTTGTCGGTAATTATCAATATCAAGTAAAATTAGGAGTATTATTTAATATCCCATGGAGGAAGGTGCTATGGCATGGTTTCACTGATTGAATACCTAGTGGCTAAGCTGAAAGACAAAACCAAGCTAGACATAGGCAAAGGCATAAAAACAATGTTTGGATAAGTATGAGAAGTTGAAGATGCTAATGTTGCACTACCTATTTTATTCAATGGAGAATTATATAGTTTTTGTCATATCGCCATCTTCTACTCTGATAACCCTTTAGGGTGGGTTACATATCAGGCTCCTTTCTTGTTGTTCACTATGGGTGAGAAAATGAACCTTTTGTGAATAGTCCTTCGGGGTGCCTAGATTTTTATTCATTATTGGTTAAGTTGCTAGGTGTTACGCTGGTGAGCTCAGAAAGTGTTCCCACTTTCTTCACAAGATGAGGGAATGTGATATGAAACAGTTACTCTAGAAGCCACTTGGCTTGAGATGGAATTCGACAATTACACCATACCAAATAGGAAGTACCTTGTCTAGTAAGCAAGTGCAGACGTCCAACAAAGTATATGAAAAGCTTATGTTTTGTGCTCAAAATGCTATGTCGCCACTAAAACTGGTGACGAGTTAAAACTGATATCATGTTTATATATTAAAATAAAACATCTTGAAATCATCTTTTACCATTTTGTCTAGTTTACTATAAATGTCCTTTTAGTACTATTATTTCCTCAATAGTCACAACTGATCACCACTAGAACCTACACATATGCTTTGAGGACTTAACAACACTTGAATATCTCAAAAAAACATTCCTATAACTCCAAACTCTACCAAAATATGAAACACGGTATACATATAAAAACAACAAAAATAAAATGCATAGAAAGACATTCCAAGTCCTTTCATACCTACAATTGAAATTATCATAATTTTCAGAGAAGAAATTGACATTATAAGAACTCCAGTTCTAGTGTCTTCCATACCAAGGTAAATAATAGTTTAGTTGGGATGAATAGCAACTACTAATTCTAATACCAATGATTGAGCTTGATACATTCTCGAAGGATACCCTGTACATTTTTTATTTCATTTTGGATGGGTTACCTCAATGATATTGAAACATAATAATGTCCTATTATAGTCTAATTTCCATCTATCTACTGTAAACTTTATACAGGGTAAAGCACTAGTAATTATGGATATATTGCTAATAATAATGGTTGTTTACATCAAGCTAGCCTAAACATACGAATGGAAGGTTGCTTTTATCCAATAGTGTGTTGAGTGTTGTTGAAAGAGGTATCCTCTCTGTATTGATTTTTATATTTAGTTATATAGGTATTGATAGTATTCAGTGTTGCATGGTTGATATATGAAATTTTTTGAAGTAGTCTATATACAAAATTTGAATTTCTAGATTATAAGTAATTTTTATTTGAGAATTTGGTGCAGACTATAATTTTTACTTTTTTTCTCGATTGCATTGGAATGAAATAACTAATGAATGGATAAGTGGTAGTTGATACATAGATAACTCATAGATGATGAACGGATAACCAATAGTTCATGAGAGATAACTAGAAAAATGTAGGAGATAAAACAATATAAAAAATAATTAATAGTTGATAAATAAATAACTAGTAGTTTGATGCATGAATGCATAAATAACCTATAATTTGAAGTAGATTGGTAATTGAAATATAAATAAATAAATATAAATAAAATCATTAAATATAAATTGTAAGAAGAACATATTAAAGATTATTATACTATGTTTACGTTATGTTTGTACGTGGCTTGTTGCAAAAATCTCCCTACCATTACGATGTTCTCTTATTAGTCCCTGTCCACAACTAGAAGGGACTCTATGAATCGGCTTGCTACCGTTTTCATAAGCCTACACAATAACCAATACAACTTGTAACTATTTATCCTAATTTTTTTCTTAGAGTATACCAATTTTTTTTATCGACCAATTAGGCGTGAGCAACCTTTTATGCATCAATCATAAAATTTCTCCTCTTATTTGGCCTCATATTGAGGCGAAGGTTCCATTTTATGAAAAAAAAAACTTAGGTTGAAACTAGAATTGTTAAACATTTGTATATGGAATGAAGTAATGCTTGAAAGTAGTCTAGTATTATTCTTTCACATTAAATGTTATCTAGATACAAATAATATCCAATATTTTAGATTACAGCCATTCCGCTTGTTGCATGTTGGCCATGTGTTAGCGTTCGGGTAGCTACATCGCCATGGAACAACACACATATTCTAGTAGCTCCATCTTTCATATGGAATGCCCTATCTTTTGTGGAATTCCCTATCTGTTGTTGACTGGATATGGGGAAATCCTTTGAGCTCAATGACGTGTAATAAAATCAGATCAACATCTATCAGAATGATGTTAACATCTATCAACATCTATCTGGATTAGTTTTATAATCCCTCTGAGCATTGACAACAACATAATGACCAAGGAGTCACAACACCAGTCGACTATGCATCAATTAGTTACAAAATCTACAATATGGATATAAACATGGGAATTTGAGGTATTGATAGAATGATGTTAACATCTATCAACATCTATTTGGATTAGTTTTATAATCCATCTGAGCATTGACAACAACAAAATGATCAAGAAGTCACAACACCGGTCGACTATGCATCAATTACTTACAAAATCTACAAGATGGATATAAAAACGACAAGTTGAGGTAACGAAACCTGAAAACCCTTTGAATCTCTCTCGGCTAACGATTATATCACGAGCAGCTCCTATAGGTGAATGTGATCAGCTCATGTAGATGAATGCACAACAAAATGAGGTGATTAATAAGCAGGTAGGTACTTTCTAATCGAACAAGGATATATACACACACAAGATTTCAATTGAAGGCATAAAAATGACCTTCCCTTATTCTTTTAGTATTTATATTCCTCCTCGTAGAGCACTTGGTATCATTAGTCTTTATCTATTTCCTAGAAACTTGTTTAAAGAAAAACAAAGGAAACCAAAAAAATAAAAACAAAGCCTTGTCTCATATTAGAATTTTTTAATTTTTAAGTGTTTACCTTCTACTTTCTATTTGGCAGAGATTGATATGTTCTCAGTGTGCAAACAACACATGCAGAAGACTAGAGCAATAATAGATTTAGTTTCCTCTAGAAAATCTATATTGCACCAATATAACCCACTCCAATCATTCCTCGTGCATGTACGTGATGCCCTTCGCCATTCCCACAGTGATAGGATGCCATATATTCCACTATAGAATGTTCTTATCCTTCGAGAATTAGTAGTTATCTAAGCTTAACATGCGAATCAGAGTCATGTGGTGGATGCTTCCCATTATTAACTTCTGCTCTGGATTGCACTTCTTATCTTTCCACCCCTTCCAGTTTTTTAATGGCCACCTCTTTGTTGGCCTATAAAGTTCCCTTGTAAGCAATCCTGAATTCTCTTTAAAGATCAAGTTGGGAAAATAATTGAAAAATTTATTATGGACTTTATTTAGACACAATTAGTTATGTCCTTCTTAAAGAAAAAAATTATGATGAGAGAAATGCAAACAATATCAGCTACAAAGACTTGAATCATGGCATTTCTATTTTGCGAAGACTTGAATCAGTGCATTTCTATTCTCAGATCAGTTGGTTCACATTCTCATATTTGGATCGTCTAATTCTTTCACAAATACTTGTTAATGCTGTAATTCTGTGCATCGCTAAAGAAATTGATAGATTAGAAGATACGAAAGGTCTTTACGAGGGACAACAGCTTGAAAAGGGACAAGTTGTCTTGTGATAGATATACTCATCAAATTTGGCCCATTATCTACTGAAAGTTGTTGTTCACTGTTTCGAGTTGTATAAACAAGAATCTCTTCGACCCTATATTAAACCCTTGAATTCCCAGGTAGGAATACATCCTGTACGGTTTGAACAAATATGACCAAAATTAGAAAATGACAATAAATAAGAAACACTTTCTTTAGTTTTGAAGCTAATGTTGAATGATTGAGCATACCATTAATCTATACTTGAATCTGGTTCTTGGGTTTTTCATTTTGGTGGGAACATATCACTTGCTTCCTTCTATTATTTCAATTGATCGAGACCTTGATCGGAATCATTCTGGTGAATCGCCATGTGTCTTAGAGAAAAAATCCCACAGTATAAGATAACTTGTAATATCCATCGATAAATGATTCAAGTAGAGTGAATAGAGTTACCATGTTGCACTTGAACGGATCGATGGACTGTGCACCAAATCGAATCTTGCTTAAAAACCTTGAACTCATCCTTTGCTAAAAGACTAAGTACCTGCTTTGCTTTCAACAATTAGAACTTTGTGTAAGAGAACAAATATTTATCTTTTTTTTTTCAAATTGACTTGACCAATTTGAGCAAACATAACACTAGGTGCTTATTATTCTATCGTTCAATTCTATGGAATTTACATTGTCCACATTTCTATAGAAAACAAAAAGCTTATCGCACCTTCAAAAGTTGTGGAAATATTTTTGTATTGATAGGATGTAATATGCACCTGTGATCATATCCTTGCTCTGTGTCTATCGAAAATACCATCTGCTATAGGAACATACCCCTCTATCATTTGGATTTAGACTTGCACTGAGAACCCTCTTCCACAGATTTGAAAGGATAACTTATGTCCACCAAAGAACAAATGTTGCAAGAGGCATTTAATTATCTAGATATCAAACATGAGCTATTTTGTATTTTTTAGGTAAGCATATAGGTCGGTGAAGATTCTTCTAGCTGATGCTCCACATGTTCGGAGGCACTATATTTCAGCTTAGCTGGTTCTTAATTAACTTGGTCTTTCCGGACCAGACTCATTGGAGAAAAAAAATATGTAAGACATAATAAACAAAATCGAAACCTTAACCGATGTGACTACCCATGATAGAAGTCATACCTTTCCAAGTTACAAATGTTCATAGAGGATACTGTGAAGCCACCTGCTTCTCCTTTTCCTTATCGAGTTACAAATGTTAATGATCGATATTATGAAGCCACCTTCTTTTCCGTGCCAAGTTACAAATGTTGATGGAAGAGACCATGAAGCCACCTGCTTTTTGTTTTGTCTTTCGAATTAACCAACTTTCCTCTTATGAAAGAGACTATGCACACATGTACTCCATGCTACCAGTGATAAACTTCCTAACAAGTGGCATGCAATGAAAGTTATCTGAAAAGTGTTAAAATTTTGAATACCCATAAATATTAAGGAATCAATCTAATATAGCCTTGAGACATTAGGTTACAATATCAAAGTTCATTGCATGATATAGTTCAACTGCTTTGAAATTACCCTGTTTTTTAAATTTGTAAAAGTTAACGACGACAAGAAAAACAAAAACAGAATAGTGACACCATGTTTTCAACAACATATCTGTTGGATGAATGAAATGATTGGTAGGTGAGTACTGAATGGAAGTTACATTCATCTTGTGGATTCTATTACTCATTCATCACGTGGAACACTGTGTTCTTCATTTATAAATTGTAGTGCTGAAGAAAGTGTATATTTATAGTGTATACACTGTGTGTTTTGCAATTCTGAATTATTGTTTTATTTTTACGTTTCTATATAGTTCCTGTTTATTGTAATTTTAGGTCAAAATGGACGCTCCAACTGTTCAACAAATATCATACTATGAAGTTATTCAGGTGCACAATGAGGAAAGAGGTCATAGATCATATATTAATATAACTAATTGTTTTTACTTTTCCAATTTAGGTAATGTAGATTTGTTGTTTGATCTAGAAAGTGTATTCTATTTTGCACTATCTTCACCTTGTGCTGCTGCTGTTACTATTTCGAGACCCATGAGTGTTGCTTAGATATTCTTTGTTGCTGCTTTTAAGATTGCACAACGTTGTGTCTCTTGAAAACAAAAACAACTGGGATTTCCATTCTAAATGGAATAGATGGTTTGTCTGCATTTACTATTATTTGTGTCATTTCTCATTTGATTGGAGGTTTTCATTATAAAAGCTAATGTTTTCTCTCTATTTTAAAGATTTATAATTAGCTATAATCTACAACAGACCTTCAATTTCTAAAGGCAGGGACTTGTTGCCTTTAGCATCTCCCCTTGTTTTCTTTTAATATGGTCTTGCGGAATTTTTAGATCCTTGAGTGTAAAATTCAACCTACCTTGTTTTCATCAAGCATGATCTTTGGAGTCATTGATTGCTTCCTTTTCATGACCGAGGTTCGATATTTGGATGGACCTTTCTTATGTGAAAGATTAAAGTTTAAAAACTGACGGTTAGAATGCGAGTTAGAGTTTTCCAGAACTAATGGTTTGAAGTTCAATTGGTAACATTTAAATAGAAAGTGGACTTGGCATTTTAGGGTTTAATTTAAAATTTAAAATTTATTTTAATTTTTATATTAATTAATTAAAATAAATTAATATTTTTTATATAAAAATGTAAAAAAATTAAAATTTTTTCTATAAAATAATAACCAAAACTTATTAATAATAAAAATTATAACTTCTAACTTATAATCATTGAAACATAACTTCCTCAACAATTAAATTTGGATATAACTTTAATTTTTGTTAACTAATTTTTTTATTTTTATAATCACATAAAATATTTCTTTAAATATATTATTCAAAATATTGGACATTACAAAATTGAATAAAAATTCATGACATTTTAACTTCCTCCATTTACTCAAATAAATTTTTGTGTGTTCATTTCGGTTCAAGTTTCAGAAACTATGTTTCGATTTAGTTCATGTAATTTTTAAGGTGCTCATAGAAATACCAACATTAATTGATTAATTTTTTTTAGACAAGGTCTAAATATATAATCATTTTTAAAGGAATTATATGGGTTAATAATAATAATAAATAAATTTTAATGGCATTGTTGATTCTATCATATTTACATTTTATAAAACTTCGTATTTATATTTTATGTAATTGACAATCCCTTGGTTTTGGGCTTACAAACTTTTTTTATCACATGTTTATGCATAATATATTTAAAGACTTGTCCTCAGGGGGTGTAGTTTGACTAACAGAGAAGTGAAATGAAACATATTGTAAAAGAGGTTGCAAGTTCAAATTCCTATCAGCCTAGTACTAGACCCAACAACTATTTCATATTAGCCTAGTATAACTTTAAAAAAAAATTGTTCTCTATGATATTTAAAAGGATTTTCCACATTAAATGGCATTATAAATAGTAATATTAATGTTTTAAGTTGAAAAATACTTGTTTATCATTTTTTCTCAGAAATTTAAATAAACTTGAAACACATTCAATGACTAACTAAGTCTCACTATGAAGGTGCTCTTATTTGCACTTCCATGACAAAATTAAAAGTGCTGGTTTTGACATTTAAATATACATACATATATTAAAACTATAAACCAAGAAAACTATATACTAATTAATTTTACATTTAAATTTGTAGTCTTCTAAAAAAATGGTTAAAAATATAAAATGTTAAATAAAAATATTTAAAATATGTAAAAAATTATTTAAAAAAAATATGATTTCCTAATAATATAGAATTTGAATTCAAATTTACTAATTACATTGAAAATTTTGATTAACATTTATGTAAAAATAGAAATTAATACTATAAGAAAATAAAATTAATGAACGCTAAAGTAACATGAATTAGATTTAATTTGGATATTTCTAACAAAACTATATCATATACATACTAATATTCTAAATATCTAACTTTTGTATTATTATATAAAAAAAATTAATATCTAAACCATATATATTGGTTTTTAACGAAACTTTTGTGAATAATCTTAATCACCTTTATATGAAAGTTGTTCATCATTATCTTCTAATTTCGAAACAAATGTTTGAAAAAGTAAGGTTGTAAAAACATTGCCATGAGTGAAAAATTGTGCATCCGAGACCACCAGAAGAAGAAAAATCGGTAACCCTCTAACCCCATTTCATGCATCAAAGCAACATCCTCAAATAATATCATCCATGAGTATTGATTAGAATATTCTTAAATACACCTAAAATTTATGAAACTTACATACTTTTGAAATTGAAAGGAACAAGTTTTTCGAGTAAAGCTTATCAATTTTATTCGGATATGAGAAAAATGATTTTTGTTTTCTAAAATATTGAAAAATATAATAGTTATATATTTTAATTATTTTTAAATATAAAAATAATTATTATTACGATTTTTTTGTAAAATGGAGAATTATATATAACATTACACTATCTAAGTTGAGTGTATTCTAAATTCTTTTTGAAATATCTAATATATGAAAAAATACTAATCTTTGTTTAAATTAAATTATATTATTAATACACATTACAATAAGATAATTAAATATTACATTATGGGGATTGACTCATCCATCATAACCATTTTCTAAATTTCTAAATTATATATTTTTAAAAACAATAACAAGTGTTTTTTTTAAGTTTTATAGAGTAATTACATTATTGTATTAGGCTTATAGATTTAGCCTTTGAATGGGGATAAGTCCTACAGTATCTCTTGCTTCCATAGAAAAATTGCCATGCTACCTTCGTCGACAAAATAATGGTAGAACTGATGTCTAACAAACTATTAGAAAAACGTGTAACATACCCATAAACATGAAAATATCCTTGAGGTGCGCAATGTAAGACTTTTCTTTGAATTATTCAAGCTCACTAATTAAGTTAATCTCATTGACTAATTAATCTCATAATCATTTTCAAATATTTAATAATTTACAAATACAATCACTCCTACACAAGGTATAAAGGAAGACTACTACTGAGTAGAAAATAGTAGTTCAACACTTTAACAAAATAGAGGGCCCTAGTTATGTTCTCCTTGATTTATTTAACTTTTAGATATACCCCAATGTTATAAATGACCATTCACATAAGCAAATATCACTAAGTAGAAAATCCATAATGAATTTTATCTACATAAGATATGACACTCTTGTCTATTGTTTTCTTTTATGTACAAGAGATGATTCCCTTTATTAATAATCATAATGTATATACAAAAGGTATAATTTATTGTATGTTCATTAGCTTAATCCCACATTTCCCATACATGAGTATTCATGTATGTGTCTTAGAGACATAATCAAACCTTCAACAAACTCTAGGAACAACGACACTTTTAAAAGGTTCCTTGTAAAAAATGTACCTCGTGATACTGAATACTATACTCCTAGATAAGGTACCTTCAATATGTAGTAGCATGGCGGTCCATTGAATGTAGTGATCTCTCCTGAGTGTAATCGTAGGAGAGGTGGTATGGTCTCCAGAGTCAGTTGTTGAGAAAACAACAAGGTTAGTTAGTTTCATTACTTTTGAAAGAAAACCAATTCATAAAATAAGTGCGTATGCAAAGTGATTTCACCATACTTGTCTTCCAAGGAATAGTCTAATGATTTTCCATCATTGGAACACACTCTCTGCAACCAAAACTTGAAAATCATGTTAATTCAATGTACATAAAAGAATTATAAATCCATTGATATAATTAACAACATAAGTTATATAATAAAATTGAAACATGATAAAATAGTTCCATAATCAAAGTTTAACCCTTATGAAGACTACTCTAATCTAAAAAATGTTTGATTCTTTGAATGACTGAAAGCATGCCTACGAATTTCCTCCCAACCATTGATTCTATTTGGCGTATGTTATTCCTCCTAGAGCCACTTCTGAACCGGGCAACGAATCCACTAAGGTAAAGAAATAATTAGAACTCTTCCAAAGGTATCTAAACATGATCAATATGTTTAAACCACTCATTTATACAAAAATAAATAAATAAAACCTAGTAGCTAGCTAGAAGTTAACCGGACACACAAAAATGATATCATTTACACAATAATGATAACATTTACAAGGGTCGATCTCTCTTTGAGATCGCCCAGCCTTCCTTGTTTGACTCACTCATAGGTCATATCAGACTTGGAACTTGGTATAATTTTATGAAGATGGGAATCGTACAAGCAGGGAAGTCTTGCATGCAAATCAGATTGGTTCTTCTTCTTAACACGTAACATGTATGAGGAAATTATGTCATAGGATTCGAAAAAAAATATACTTCATTCTTTCAATGAGAGAAGGTTAGCAAAACTTTCATGTATTAGATATTGATCATAAATATGAGGGAATCACCAAAATAAAGAGGGGCTCAACCCTCTATTAACTTCCACATGCACACATACATTATGCAAGAAAATTAATAAAATGTAAAGTGAATATAACCAAAATAAGAGAGGGTTGCACCCTTCTCCACCTACCTGAAATTAAATAATAATACACATATCCAATGCAGACATTGGAGCATAGTTTAGTCACATAACTACCCAGATACTGAGATCATATGCAACAAAATCAGATCTATACTAGAATCAATTGTAGAAAATCAGAATCTAACATATAGATATCTTAACATGCTCACAAATTTGGTAACAAAATGCATAAATTATTTAACGTGGAGGATAACATGAAGTCATACAATAATGTAATCATACATTTCATATAATTCATATTTGCACTTGATTCAACAGGAAGAGGTTTAAAAAGTAACCATACTTCATATCTGAATCTAGGTCAACAAGTAGAGGTTTAAAATGTAATCATATTTTAGATTTGGATCTAGTTCGATAATAAGAGTTTTCATACTTTAGATCTGAATATAATTCGACAGGAAGAGTTTTAAAATGTAAACATACTTCAGATGTGAATCTAAGTCAACATGAATAGTTTTAAAATGTAATCATACTTCAGATCTGAATCTAATTTGACGGGAAAAGGTTTAAACACAAACATACTTCAGATAGATTTGAATATTTTTAAAACGCAGAGAAATAAAAAATGCATAACTCTTAGATGCATGCATCAATGCACACAAATTTGGTTTACAATGGTCACGATATATTGATCCTAAGATTTGTTCATGAATTAAAACGTAGACAAAATAGTTTCACAGAGATCACGTTACAACTCCAAATATAGCAAATTTCAGATGCAGATTATTATTTGAAGGAAATCACAAGAAAACACATGTATACCCTCTAGATTCCAAGAATCATAAATAGGAATTGCTATTTGAATGAAATTGTAGGAAAACACAGGTTTACCTTCCATATTCAATGCATACAGGGATCAATCACTAAAACACGGATGATTGGATTAGATCCAACACATCAAAGAGCACATAGATTATTCCAGACTCAGTGCACACAAAGATCACCATCAACGCAGATCAAATTCCAGTGTTTTCCCCCAGAAGGTGTCATCTGTAAGAAAATAGTAAGCTTGGAACAACAACTGGAAACATGAGTCGAGCAACCGTTTTGTAGCGTAAACCAAGATCCATGCTGCAAATGAATAATGAAATCAAACGTAGGACTATGCAACAATCTCCATCACAAAATAAATGGACTCTTTTTTAACGATCCAATCCATGATTCGTCGTTCCCTTCTTCCCCAAAATTACTTTCCATTGAGCCCCTCCTCAGCTCAAACATCGTAGAATTTTAAAAAGGAAAACCATTTTCTTCTCAAGACGACAAATGGAGGAGATCAATCTCCACATTCTATTTTCACATAAGGAAGGAGTCCCAAAATTATCTCGAAATTCTGTCTAAGGAGAATCGTCTGCCAAGTTTCATTAAACATAATGATTATGATCCTCTTGTCCCTTATCATAATAATCGACCATCGTGGGCCAATCTCATTTGAAGTAGTAGTAAGTATAATATATATATACATATACAATAATGTTTCCTTAACATCCCTTTAGATGATTCTATACGTAGAGGGTTACTAACCATAAAGTCTTGTCCTAGCCCAAGTAGTTAAGGTGCTAGAGTATGGTAAAGGAGGTCATGTGATCGAACCATATGGAGGCCCTTTTTAGAGTAAAACCTTAAAGTAATTCCCAAATGTAAGGGTATAGTGCTTAACCAATAAACTAGGTGTAATGTCTCCTATCAAAACTTGGTTTCGACCGACACAATTATCACAAGTCATTTTTCACCTTTTAAAGAAGTTTTGGTTAATCATAGTATATTCTTCAATTAAACTAAACTATGTGACCATTCCATTAAAATTTACAATGTCCATTCGACATAATTGATTGCATATATGTTATCTTTGATGTGTTTTGGTAAATGCGGATATCATCCACACTTTTATGAGCGTGTAAAAGTTACTATTACTGGCGTTTAAGTCCAAGGTGAGTATTTTGAACCGTATTCCCTTTTGGTAAGTCTTCGAAGCTATAATGATGCTCAATTAAATTTACTATATCCCCCAATGATTCATTCGTTATTTACCTTTTCCCCTAGTGGATTTGTCCCTAAATCATTCTTTAGTCGTGTCAATATTTCAGCCTCCTAACCCTATTGATTGCATCCATAATTTATTGTAAAGTTAGAATCGATACTTACAGTTCCTGTTTACTTATACTTTGTATTTTTAGGTCGAGGTATTAAGGGGATTTTACATCCTTTCCCCCTTAGAACTAATATCATCCTTGGTGTTTCATGTTCGTCAAATCCTTGTATGCATTCCCTCTTCAGGTTCGCATTGTTTGTTTCCACATCCTTTGATGATATCTTCCAACCTTGTTTTCCTTTAACCCGTGCTCTGCAATGTATCATGAGGTCTTTGTAGTTAATTCTTGTCTTTCCATACATGCCTTAATACTTTATACTAATAGGATTATATCAAGTGTTTTAGGTGACCAACCCGAAATATAAAACATACATGTGCATGTCTACTAAGATCAATAGCTTATGCATAAATCAAAATCCAACACTATTTAATTTCATGATTCACAATGGTTCCAATACTCCTACTTATTCTATTCACCGATAGGTAAGCATATTTCCTCATAGGAATGGAATTACTTGCAACACATATACCTTTTACAAGTATTATTCTTTGTAAGTTTCTTCCTAGTTTCTCTTTGATGTCCTCCATCCCAGCAAACACTCCAAGTGCTAACAGTAATCTGAGTACTAGTCAAAGATACCCAACATGAGGACAATGCCCTTATTTTGGTGTATCTCCTACCTATGCTATTCAGGGTGCTTCACCAAGATCAAGCACTTCCTTTCTCAGACACCATAATTCCTATAGGTTCTTCATGGAGCCCCCACTCTCGTGATAATTCTCTTACGACGTGAATGTATGCGGAAATAAGTCTAACCAGGCGTCTCACACCTGGGCATCCCCAAAGGATGCATACTGGTGCCTAGATGTCCGAGGGAAAAAAATGTACCTCCTGTACATTCTTTAGTTTCTCATAGAAACCAACTTTATATGTACCAAATATCTCTCATATCATTTGATTTGTTGTAGTCATGGGACCTTGGTTCCCATCATGGCTACCTGTCTTATTGCC
Organism: Pseudotsuga menziesii; assembly: GCA_001517045.1. Taxonomy (NCBI): domain Eukaryota; kingdom Viridiplantae; phylum Streptophyta; class Pinopsida; order Pinales; family Pinaceae; genus Pseudotsuga; species Pseudotsuga menziesii. The sequence continues at coordinate 49,440 of LPNX010302046.1, forward strand.
ATTACCAAGTCCTGATACTTGTAATTCTCCATGAGTAGTTAACCACAATATCATACCATTAAATTGTATAGCATCAATATTTCATGTAACGATTTCCCACTAATAAAAGAGTTCAAATAAATTTCAGTTATGAATGATGACTATCTATCTATGTTATCATTTATATTGTAAACCTGGGTAATCAATCACATAACTTTCAACATAATGATTAACATTTACTTGTTTACAAAATATATGTGCACAATTTAGATGTAACATTTTCTGTCTTTATGCACAATCCTTTTGCACTCAATGCTTGTAATCTTTTTGTAATTGCACGGTGTCAATACACTCTATCTTGTCACATGATTACATATTTTCTTACTAGTTACTTTTACCTGCATATATCCATTATTGATATTGCCCCTTCATTACACTAAGCCTATCTCATACCTTACTTTTCATAAGCTTGAAGGCATATTAAATTTTTCAATGCTAATACTAGCTCAACTACATCATGTCCCCTCTTTAGACATCGTTAACATCATAGATAAACTCTCTATTTATCAAATTCTTCTAGCATAGTCTCGACAGGTTATACAATGATTTGTATTTTTCTTAGCATTATGCATATGAATAACATGAAAATTTTCTTGCATAGGTATGCATGTTTACATTACCATTAACATCTTAATGCATTCATTTCCTTATTAGCATATTTTGCAATCTCTATAGCATAATGAAACCAAACATTTTCTAATGTGTACATGTTTTCTCGTAGTAATGATTTCTTCTTTATACACATAAGACAATAACAATGTCAATAATTATTTTAATATTCTAATCATGGTCCATATTATCCAAGGAGACATCGACCTTCTACAACCTAGGAGGGATTTGAAATCATGAAATTCCATTTTCAACTTCTCATAACATTTCATTTCATAATGTCACATTCGCTTCATAAATATATTCAATAATCACTCTTAATAGCTCAACAATTTATATCTAGGAGGTATTCATAATTTCATAAAATAATTCACAACCTTAATATCAAATACTCGATATTCAAGAATATATTATTTGGGTCTATGGTTTCACCATGCACACATAATATATATAATTCCTTAATTAAAAGAAACACACTCCAATAAAAATCATCTATCATATATTTTAACAACAAGGTGATCCTCAACAAAAGCTTATCTGGTATTACATAAGATACTTCTTAAGAAGCAGGTCATTGATCTGACCTATCAGGTGTTAGCATAATTGAGTTAATTATTGAGACTTATCTTTACTCTACCTAAAACATAGTTGCAAGGCCATACTCCAAATGGCAATCAATCAAACAGGGAATCAACTGTTCACTTAGTAAGTAATTAGAGTAATTTAAAGAAAGCTAAAGGACGGGGTTAGGTTTTCCTTAGATGGAATAGGTTGACAATTTGGCATGGTATCATTGAAATGAAATCATTAGACCCACAATCTTACAAAGACGTACTAAAAAACAACTGCCTAAATATCTTCTTTGTTTCAGAGACAAAGAGTATGACATGAAGCAATAGGAGTCGACAAACATAGTTCACACAAATAATCACTACGTCATAGGCTTGCTCCCAACCAGAATGATTTTAGAGCGCATTGATTTGACTTACAACTTCAAGAATCTTGTTCAACCATATTGTAGAGATTTCATTTAGAATTCATATAACCTCAAAGTAAGGAGTTTCAACTAGCGATTTAGTCTAATTCTACGCTCAACAATTTTCATTTCAAACACTAAAGTACATACATACATACATACATACATACACTACAACAAAAACTGGATTTAGTGTCGAATTTAGCGCCAGATTTTAGTGTAATTTTTTCCCAATTGTGATGAACAATCTGGCACTAAACTTGGCGCTATTGTACATTTTCGTAAAACGCCATCTATTGCATCTTTTTTTCCATCCTTTTTAACATCCATTTTTGCGTCCATTTTTGCGCCCAATTTTTTGCATCTTTTGTTATGCCTTTATTTCCGTCCAATTTTGCAACTTCTATTGCATCTTTTTTTGCATCCTTTGTTACATCCTTGTTTGCACCTAGTTTCACGCTCAATTTTGCATCCAATTTTGCGTCTTATTTTGCGCCTAGTTTTTCATCGAGTCTTGCACCCAATTTTGCACCATGTTTTGCATAAAATTATGTGTCCAATTCTGCATCTAACGTTGCATCTAGGATTGCATCCAATTTTCGGCCCAATGTTGCGTCTAGTTTTGCATCCAATTTTACTTATAATGTTTCATCCACATTTGCATCTAATTTTGTATCTTGTTTTACGTCTTTTTTTGTATCCATGTTTGTGCCTAATGTTTCATCTCGTTTTACATCGTATTTTGCATCTAGGTTTGCACCTAGTGTTACATCTCGGTTGATGTCTTTTTTTGCATCTATGTTTGAGCCCAATGTTGCACCCAATGTTCCACCTAATGTTGTGCCTAGTTTTGCAGCCATGTTTGTATCTAATATTGCATCTAGTTTTGTGTCCAATGTTGCATCCCATCTTGCATTCAATATTACGTCTAGTTTTACATTCATTGTTTTGTCCCATCTTGCATCCAATATTGTGTCTCATTTTAAGTTTTTGTTTGCGCCAAGTGTTCCTTCCATTTTTGCACCTGGTGTTACACCTAGTTTTATGTCCATCGATACACCATATTTTGTGCTCAATTTAATGTCCAATTTTACATCTAGTTAGGAGTCCACTTTTGCATCTACTGTTGCGTTTAGTTTTGGACCTAGTATTGCATCTAGTTTTGAGTCATTAATTGTGTCTAGTGTTGAGTCTCTTTTTGCATCCAATTTTGCATTGTGTGACATCAATTTTTGTGTCCATATTTGCGTCTAACATAAGGTTGACTTTTGCATCCACTTTTGTGTTTGGTGTGACGTCCAGTTTTACATCTTGTTTTGCATTTAGTGTTGCATCTAATATTGCATCCATCTTGCACTACTACATTTTTTACATTTATAAATACATTCCAATATCATTACGGCATGGAGGAATCGAACCACCAACCTCCCGCTTGTAAAACAGGTGCTCTTCCATTGAGCTAGCACCCTTTAATAATCAATAAGAGGACCAATATTAACACATAGATTTGATCATTTGTAATTCTAATAAAAGGAAATACGATCCAAAGACATTCAAGCTTAAAATCCAATTTAATTTTTCAAACACACTAATAAGCACAAAAATATATCGTCCTTGGGAAACAAAATATCGTAAACAGTTACGCAATCTATTAAAGTGGTCTGCAAAAGAGTCTTAGAGAACAACATAATGTATTGATGCATACCTAATAACCTAAAATTGATATGGACAAAGAATAAGGGATGTGTTTAAGAAATAGTTGTAGAATCCAATTGAGGATGTGTGTGTTGCTACATAAATTTTGTTATTCATTGATGGGGTAATTTTGTTCAGCAATGGGATAGTAAGAGAAGAACTCATGAATGGTTACTAAAAGAAGATGCCTACAAACTAAAGATAAACTTGGGGAATATTTCTTAAATCTGCCAAGAAGTACATATAACTCCATTATACCTACCATCTACAAAACCTGTACCTACTACAGCTTCAAAATCAACCACTATCTATAGAATAGAGACAACACATTCACATCCCAGCTAGAATAGATCATGCCGTAGTCATGGCCTATTAGGAGAGGGTATGCACATTCAAAAATAAGGTTTATCAACCCCAGAAGAATGATGCCTAAGTGAATAGTCCAAGAGCAGCCCAGAGAAATGAACACGATCTACTTTCTCAGCAGCAAAATGGAATTATCATGCATTCTTCATGTGCTAACAAATGGAATTCAATTCAAAGGAAATTGTGAAATTATTAGTGAGTCCAATATGACTACAACAATAATCCAGTTCAAATGATGGAGAAAAAACATTTCTTAGCTAGATGCAAGGTCCTTGATGGACTTGGAATAATGTTGGTGGTAGCAATTCAAATGAAGACTGAGCCAAAGAAGTTGAATGGAACAATGGCCAACAGGTGGGGAGGAAGAGGTTCAGTAAGAAACCACCAACAATCATCATAATAGATGAAGCAAAAACCTAAAAGAAGTGAAAAAACCATCAAGTTGAGATTTAATATAAGAATGTGAAGTTCTTATTAGGAATGTGGGTCTGCCTAAGTTTCGATATGTCTCATTAAAAAGCTAGTAAAAGAGACTTCCAAAAAATAACAAATTCTAATCTCTAGTGTTGTTAATTTTTCCCTTCAAGGTAACTGTAGGGAAATGCATCAGAGAGTTTTAATTAAATTTTAATGTCCTTGTTTGAAGTTGTTTGGTGAGCAAAAAAACTGTAGTAATTATCTGTAAAATCACCTAGGTGTGAAAAGAAAAAATAATAATGCCTAGTGAAGTGGTAGAAAAAATAACACTATTTGGTTATACATATATTCATGTTGCATCAAGTGGTAGATATAGGAAACATGCTCTAGGGAGGCCTACCCCATACATGAACATACAAATGCATTTGGGATGGCCCTGAAACACATCTGGTACAAGGTGAAATAAAAGCTGGCAAATCCAAGCTATCGATAAAATCCTGATTGCAATTTATGGAGGGAAGATAAGAGCAACTCTCATGAATTAAGTCAAGGTGCATTTCCAAGACTTCGGATGATCAGGCGAAAGTTACTGAGGACAATAACAACCATTGTTGTTCATAATATATACTTATCAGTTTGAACATTCATGCATATAGACCTCATGATTCCTAACACATCATCTACACAACTATTCACTTGCAACAAATCCATTGAAGAAAAGATATAAGACTACATTGCAATGAAATATATATCATCAACAAATAGCATCATGAGCCCACTACTCCAATTATTCTCGTCATCGGCAATAACATTTGTACAAGACTTGATATTATTTTAGTGCAAACAAGTTAATACAAGGTTAAAGGCTACAAAATGAAACATAAAGTATCTATTTGGTAATATCCAAAATATACCACTACATTATGAATCCTTCTTTTCTAGGGAAAACTATCACATTTTATTACTATATAAATCACAAAAATGCTTTCTATGGGTGTTGTAGCACAAAATACAAAATATAAATCTTACTTTGCTTTGTAAACCAAATCTTAAACTATCCACTAAACATAATGTCCCTTTTAGGAAAACAAATATAGTCTTCCTTTAAGATCTTTTAAAAAACTAAAACTATAAGATAAAAAAACACAGCTGGAAAGTTTTGAAATAAAACTACAAAGGTCAGATCTAGAAACCTCTGGCATGCCCTCATTGAAATTTACAACGAAAAGTACCCCAAAGTGGATAAGTAATACCTCTTTGGATATAGCATCAACTCATTGGTTTAATTCTCTGTAATGTGGTAGATTTTGAAAGTATTGAAGATCTCAACTATCTCCTTAAGACATTATTAAGCCTTTACATTATATACTTGTAATCTCATACATTGGGTTCATGTTAGTTGTTGTCTAGTTGCCAATGTAGTAAAGGCAATATTCTAGTCAAAAAATTGTTTGATACTCAATATTGTGTAGTCTTTTGTCAACCCAAACCTCAAAACTTTGGATTGTTCTAGATTGTCTAGATACTACCTCCTGTGGTGTTGGGCCTAAAAGAGCATAATTATTACTACACCTTACACCCAAGTTGGAAAACGTGATGGCCTAAAATAGCATAATTATATAATGTTGTATAAATGAAATTGAAAAGTGTTGAAGATGGGTATTGATTGAACACCTTTATGAAGGTGCGTAAATGTAGGGGCCAGTAGTAAAATAATAATCTCTATTATAATTAGGGCTGTTATCCTTATCTATGTGTAATATCTTGCTAGAAGATAGTATACTATCAAAGGAGATGTCATATTTGTAGGTAAATTCTCATTCTGAAATTTGAAATCATAGTGTCGTAGCATCGTAGTGTCGTACTTCCTTGTCGCATGTACGACACTATGATTTTTTTTAAGCGTCGATGGATTTTCATCCGTTATCCGACATCTTTCCAATCTATCGGTAAAGCGACAGCTCAGTTTACCGTCGGTTATCCGACATCTAATTCATATTAAACTTTAAACACGCGTCACTTAACCGACGACTATCCGACGGATTATGAAAACTTAAACGTCGGTTAAGCGACGGTATTGAATTTTTTTTTTTTAAATCACCTATAGGCCGTCGCTTAATCACCTACAGGCCATCGCTTAACCAATGGCTATTCGACGGATTATGAAAACTTAAACGTCAGTTAAGAGACGGTATTGAATTTTTTTTTTTAAAATCACCTACAAGTCGTCGCTTAACCAACGGCTATCCGACGGATTATGAAAACTTAAACGTCGGTTAAGAGACGGTATTGAATTTTTTTTTTAAATCACCTACAGGCCGTCGCTTAATCGACGACTATCTGACGGATTATGAAAACTGAACCATCGGTTAAGCAACGGTATTGAATTTTTTTTTTAAAAACACCCACAGGCTGTCGCTTAACCGATGGCTAAAATTGTATTTTAAAAGAAAAAAATATTTAAAAAAAATACAAATGCCAAAGACTTGTATTTTAGGGTAATCAACACATCTGAACTTTGAACTAAGTAAAAAATAACCAGAGAACTCACTCCACAACGTAGCTGTTGTATAACATTCTGATTCTAAAAAATGCCTGGCTTCAGAACATTATTTGGTTTCACACATCTGATGTAGTGAGGCTCAGTTGAATTGAGTGTTTCCATTAAATACTGCAGTTGTTGCTGCACGAATATGGCCAAATTTTGAAATTAATTTTATCATATGAAAAACACTTACACTACTACTAATGAGGCAGGGGATTAAGCAATAGGAATACTGAAATAAGGAAAGAGAAGATGGTAGACATTTCACACATGGTTAAAAGGAAATAAGGGAAATATGAGGATTGATCACTGTAATGTAGAAAACTAAAGCACTACTACAACAACAAAAAACATATTGACCACAAAATCAAGGGATCCATAAAACCAGAAGTGAGGTCAAATCTCAAGCAATGGAACAACTCCAACACACAATCAAGGTATAACTATTCACCAACTAGAGTGTAACAATAAATATGATATGACATACAGATTATAAGCAAGTCAGTGCCAATTTACCTTGAAGAATGTGCCAATGGAAGAAAACTTGGAAGACTTTGAAGACTCCTCTGGAAGAGGAGGAAAGAGACTTGCAACAAAAGAACACTTTGAGGCATTTAACAACTCCTAGTCCTCTGCAACAACATAATCCTTATTCTTGTCGAGGAAGAGACCGGCTTGATATGTAACCTGCACAAAGCAAAAAAGAAACAACTTAGATATTTGGAAAATATAAGAAAGTGGTTATAGCCAAAAACAACTGAATGGTAAGGATCAAAGCCACCAGTTTCTTACATCACCAGCATAATGAACAATTGTAAAGTCCGTTCTACAAAGTTTTGGCTTGCTGAAGCGCTTGTGGTTATTGAAGGTTTGGTAAAGCTTTTGCGCAAAAGTTTCATGTGTTGATTTTGGAAACATACTGCAAAACCAAGCAATTTTTTTTAAATAAAAAGTGAGTTCAATGAAGTTTAATCTTCTTTATGTCATTGACCTATCTATATTCGAATGTTCTATGTGCACACAGTAAACAGCTATAATTCAGCTGCTAGCAAGAAAATAACTTCAATGAAATTGTAAATTGCTGCAAAAAACATCAAAATGAAGGAAGAGGGAGAGAACATGTGCATACCAAGCTTCATCCAAAAGGGCAATGATTCCTCCTAGTTTCTGCAACAGAATTTAATATTACTAACAGGTGGTATACTCATAGACATGAATCAATATTTCTACAAATAATGTGCAAGATTTAATAGAATTCACATGGTTTACAATAGAAGAATATAAAAATGCAATGCAGAAATGCCTAATGTTCTCTCACAAATGCAGAGAACTTTCATTTCCACAAATAAAAAAAAAATCACAGGAATGTCAGAGAACTCACTAAAATCATAATAAAATCAACAAACTACAATACCTAATGTACAGGTATTAATTTCTTGAAGGAATCAAAAGATGGCCTTGAAAAAGGACAATACAATGATCTGCTCAAGCTGCTGATAGAGAAAAGATTGACTACTATGTTTCCATTTGACAATTAGAAGAATTTGGTTAATGGTATCCAAGGACTGGATAGGACCAAACTTGGCAAGCTCTTTGTGCTATTTAAATGAGTGTTTGCAAAAGTAAAAAGTTCAAAACAAAGGGGATAACATTCTCAAGAAGCACAGCATGAACCCACCTACCAAGCAGACCTTAAAGCAACAACTCCTTCCCAATTGCTTATTTCTTCTTACACCTTGCTATTCAAAACTATGAAACTGCAACTGTTCTATTGCTGTCAATGTGAAAACTTGAAAACCATGGCAGAAATGTGCCAAACAGATCAACCAGTGACAGGCTGGCAGCATCCTAATTTGTACCTGACTCTCCACAAGATAAGATGTTCTGTATCTAGAAATGCTCTTTATTAGTAGGATTTTAGACCCTAGAATATATCATAAATGTTAGAGGCCAAGAACAGTTTATAAAAAATCACTCAGCAACAATCGCTCCTAGTCTCCGTATATAATAGAAGTTGTTTCCCAATAAAACAGTAAGCTGATTCTGCCATGGCCCATAGATAACTGACTCACCAATCCTCAATTAACACTCTTTAACTTTTATATGGTACAGGACCAAACTAGCTCATAAATGCCCAAGAAACACTGATACATAGCATCTATAAATGATAAATCATAGTATGAGACCAAAAATTAATTAATAGCACACAACACAAATACAGGGACAAAAGGAAAAACCTTCTCAATAAGGTCCAGTACGTCTTGATTATCTACAAACTCAATGTAACTCTAATTGATTTCTTCTTTTGTGTACTCTTCTTGCTCCATCTTAAAAACATGCTGCAGAAGATGTGCCAAAAGAGTAAAAGTAGCCAATTAACAACATACTCTACAAAGTCAACTATGTAAAACCCATTTAAGAGGTCATGAAATAGAACAGTTTCATAAACAACTTCTACAAATGCTCTCATACCTGATTGAAATGTTGTTGCAACTTCTCATTTGTGAAATTGATGCAAAACTGCTGAAAACTGCCATAAATAAAAAGAAGATTTTGCTGAAAAACTAAAATGGCAGCAAGCACAAAATGCAAACCATATGCAAGTCTAGTTGCATTGAAAGTAGCGAGGTGCTCTATAGCACAGCATGGGGAAGATGTCACATAACGTATCATACGGGACGATCAGAAAATTTTAAATGAAGCTATTCTGTAGCATATGTCAACTCAATTTTAAATTTTACACAAAAGCTAAAAATTAAAACCAGCATAGATCCATCTTAAACCCAGATCTATCAAGCACATAGAGGGATCAAATTTCTTGAGGTTTAAATTTATTAATCATTTAATATGAAGGAATTAATACATGACATTGAACTAAATGACTAAAAAAATACACTAGAAATTTGATCCCTCTCGGTGCTTGACAGTTCCAGGTTTAAGCTGTGCTAGTATTAATATTTAGAACTCTAATATTTAAAAGTTAACCCGTAATGAAAAGTACTTTAGACCAGACAGCATGGAACAATAATAATGAAAAACAGATTTTTCAAGGTAGTACAGTCACAAGTTCTAAGATTTGATAAAGGAAAATCATTCTTCAGATTATCAATTTCCAATAAACAAAACAACTAAATTTTTGGGTAAAAATATTAAGAACTCCAATCAGGTTCTTTGAATAAGGATCTTGTCCTATTGAATTATTTATTTTTTCCACAATCCTGTAAAACACAAATGCAAATTCAGTTATTTCATAGACTGGAACCAGTAGATAATCACACAAAGACTACTAGTGAGAATAGCCCCAGGACTAGCAGTTAGACTAGGTTTTATGCTGCTGCCGTAGGTTGACAGAAATGACAAGCAAGCATAGTTACACTTTCTCTCTATTCGAAAACGAAAATCATACCAGTCAAACATGTGTGAATATATTGTTTTTGCTAAGGCATCTCGGTTTGTTGTTGCAGCATCTGGATCAAGAGATTTTATAATTGTCTCTTCACGTGTCACCATTACACGTTTACCAAGAGCATCCTCCAGGCCCTAGACATCACACCTACAACAAGTTTCTCCTATACGTTAGCACCAAATTGAATGCTAAAGCTATTGTATAATAGCTGCATTTGCAATAAAAAAAAAAAGTTATTTCAGAAATTGATGCATACATGAGAAGTTCAGCTGCCATTTCAAGATGGAAATGAGATTTGTCATCTTTAGGCATGGTAGAATCCACCTCCTTGCCCTTCGTGAAGTTTATGCTACCTAAATGGAGAATAGATTCCACAACTCTAAAAATTGAATCCTGAATAGTAAATCCATCACTTCAGAGGGATATATAACCATACAACATTCTATTTATTTATAGTTCGAAATTAGCATTTAAAATGTCTTTAAAAAGAGCTAATAGATTATTTAAACCATACCTGTTCTTCTGGACTGATGCCAACAATATCCATTGCCTTTCTGGTATTAAGATATTCCAATCATTCTAGTTGCCAAATTTTGCAGGACTCCTGGTTCATGCAAATAGGAAAGTTTCGTCATATCGTCTACTCCCGCGGGAGGTGCTTTTGTATCTTTTGGGTACACATTTGACAAATTAACAACCACCTGTATACATGGAAAAACAGTCACACGTATCAGCAACAATGCATGTGATAATAGAATACCATCAGTTTGATGCAAGTTAGGGAAAAGCACAAAACAATTAAATCCAAAACAGGTAATCTTCATTCAAATTCACCAGATCCAACTGTCCAAAATCCGCAGAACCGGAAAATATTTCAGTGTCACATATTAGAGCGTTATGTTAGCATAAATTTTAGTGGTAAAACAATTGTCCTGCTCATATACCTAAAAATCAAGTTTGAATTGGATATTAAGAATGAAAAATACAGAAGTTCATGTCAATATTCTGTGTTTGCCTCTTTGGTGTGCCATTTTGATTCACTGACAAAGGCCCAAACCAGTTCATAGATATTTAATAGCTTGATAAATGTTTTACAAGGCCAGAGAAGTTATATAATGCCATATGCAATGTAAAATTCCCATCAGATTTTGAACAGCATGATGCCAGTAACTCCTTAAAGAAAAGTCCAGACTTGCATAGAGTTACCCATCCAACTGATAAACATGGTTGATTGACCCATTCTGATGAATAACTTGAAAGATCATTAGGATTCAGTCCGTTATCCATCTAAATATCATTTTATCAGCCATAATTTCTACCATAGTTAATAAATTTGGAAGCAACTGATTTGAGAGATTCAAACTAGATCTCCTCAACTTGCCTTTCAAAATATTCTCACCACAAGAATTTATTCTATCATTCACATCAAATATACTATCAAATTCATACATGCCTACTTACCAGTACCACTGGATATAATCATCATAAAAAATACCAATCGATTTGGAATCCTTACCTTCTTTCCAGTTGTAGTCTGAACTTCAACTTTATCGCCATTAACTTTTGTAACCTCACCATCAACCCAAGCTGAATCTTGATCTTCCACCCAGACATGGGATCCTACTATAATATTCACTGTAGTTGCCTGTGTGTAGCCAATTTATGGAAGACTCATAAGAAACATTTCAATAGGTTGCTCATGAATTTCCATAAAACAAACCTCAAAAAGCAGAAATGCATATCAAGTGATGAACTCCATACATCGATTGAATAAATTAAACTCAGTAAAGCATTGAGAATATTCTCTATCAATATACAGGCAAGCCTGCATGATAACACAACAATGCATAAAAAGACTGAAGAAGTAACATAAAAATGGGACAAATATTTCAGTCCAGTCATTGCCATTCATTTTCAGTGTTCAAGGATTTGCACGGAAGTTTTATATAATAAGTATTAACCTCAGAAAATTCAAAGCTCCTAGGATTATCTTGCCCCTGCTTTGTAAATTTATGGGAGAATGCACTTACTTCCACTTAAAATGATACTACATTGTCTTTAAGAAAAATTGGCTTAGTTCAGTAATAACTAATTTGATGAGAAGTTGTGTATTTCTTGGGTGGAGCATGGCAAGCGATTATACAAAGGGACAAAAAGAGCAATGTCAATATCAGAAG
>LPNX010302062.1:3333-30775 GCA_001517045.1 Pseudotsuga menziesii
CAAGGGCTAAAGAAACAATCCTGATTAACACCGTTTCCAAAGTTCAGCCTCTGATTCGCTATATTCTGGGAGATATGATCTCTCCAAGTTAGGGTTCCATCCTCTTCCAGAAATCATCCATAAACAGGATACCTGGGGAGATCTGCAATATCGTGGGCTACAAAGGTCCAAATGGAATTCCTGAAGATGTTCCAGAAATGGCACAGAATTTAATTTCTGTGGTCCAAAGGTTAGACTCAGAAGATGAACCAGTGACACGTGGAATTCCGTACAACTTCGCTGTTCTGAACAGTCTAGTAACAGGTCACCTTGGGAAAAAGATCATAAATCCCAAATGGTGAAACCAATTCTGATGAGACCTATGGTGTTGGATCAGGAACATGCGAGGTTACCTCAGTGAGAAATTGCAGACACAGGGGAGCCGTAATTTCGGATATATCACAGAAACAGTAACAGGCATTTCTGCAGAAGAAATCAGAAAATTAGGGCTTCCTGTTCCGGGAGTTTCCCTTCACTGTTTTCAGAAAAGGAGTACATTGGACAGCTCCATTTGAAGAGATCTATCTGTTCATCCAATTATATCTGAAATATTCCAAGTTTTGAAAATTAGGGTTTTTGCGACAAACCCTAGATGAGCAAACTTCGGGACAAGGACGGACACCTCAAATCGGTAAGATCTAATCCTTTGCTATTTCCATTTGAGGTTCTCATTTCAATATGATATATCACATCAGCTTAGTTAAAATCTTGCAGAAGTTGACAACTTCCAAACCTGGAAGTATATGATCTCTCTGAAGAAATTGGATTGGACACCTACATGAGTATGGAGGTTCCAGTTTCAGAGGGAGACGAGGCCAAAGAAGACATCATGCTCATGCTGCAGAGGATGATGAACCATCCAGAAAGAGATCCAGATATGAAAGAGAAGATTCTTCAAGCGAGGATGAATATGTTCTAATATCAGCTCTCATAGGTAACATTACTCATGGAAGTGATGATTGGCTTATAGACAGTGGGGCTTCCAAACATATGATGGGATTCAAGGAATCCTTGTATGACTATCAGAACATGAATCACCTCACAAGGTGAAACTGTAGATGACTACCAATATCCAATAAAAGGTAGTGAGGAATCTTCATACAAGCTAGACTCTGGAATGCGGGTTGCATTCATAGATGGTCAAGTCATCATGTGGCCAAAAGAAAAGACTATCGATGGTGTGGTAGTGATTGGAGAACAAGAAGGAGGCTTGTACAAATTAAAGGGCCATCCAAGAACAAGCCTTGATCCATGACATAGTAGATCCAAATGAGCTTTGGCATAGAAGGCTTGCACATGTGCATTATAGAGCACTACCTAGTGCAAGCAAAGCTGTTGAAGGTCTTTCTGAATTTCAAGCTATTTGAAGGAAAGAACAAAATTAGAATATGACCTAAAGAAACTAGTTGAAGAATGTGAAGATCCAGAATGCAGAGACCATGCAGTCATAAGAGTCTCTCAAATCAAGAACAACTTGAAGTGGTGAAGAATGCAGAAGTGGTGATGGCCACCTTGAATGGCCTCCCAGGATCGTGGAATTCATTTATTCAAGGAATGTGTTCCAGAAGGAAGTGATTACATTTCAACAGAATTCAAGAAGAAGAAGAAGCTTGATTCATAAGAAGAGAAGGGGAGATCGAAGAAACTGAAGATCAAGCTCTCATCATCCAAAGAATATCCCTCAAGCAATGAGGAATATGAAGATCTCAACTCTTGAAGAACTTCTTATCCACCTCAGCATTTGGATAAGAAACGATGCTATCATGAATGAAGAAGACGATGAAGCTGAAAACTCAAGAATGAGTATACCCACGAAACAAATGAAGATAAGTATTCAATTGTCATTTCATGATATTGTTTTGTTATGCATTTGTTTATATTCAGTTATTATATTATGCATGATAGGATGTTTGCATTAATGACAGTATACTACTAATATGCATATGGGTAAGTAGCTCATGGTGCTATACAAATTCTCCATTTCTACTTATCTAGAATGAAACCTCTTTGTTGACATATTGGATTAGTGCACAATCCCAATGTTGTCATGGTAGAGATGGAAGGCATCTAGAAAGTTTCAGTGAGATATGGATGAATGTTGTATTGGATAAAGTAGTTGCATGATCATATAGTAAACAATTGAATGTTGCATGATGAATGTTGTATTGGCTAAAGTAGTTTCCCAAAAATGAAAACAATTGAAACTTTACACTACAAAACTGTAAAAGAAAACTTGCATAAAAATAAACTTGCATTTGCAGAAAAAGAAAATAGTTTGCAGAAAAAATAAACACACTTGCGAAAACAAACGAACCACAAGGCTTTGGGGCACCCCACTATAGTGGATGCGTCTAGCTATTACACCATGAAAATTCTAGAAATTCCATAGTGAAGTGGTCCTTGCATCTTATTGTTTTCTCCTCTCCCTTCCGATGTAATGTAAAAGTAATCTATCTACCTATCTAAACTCTAAGCCCTTTTAGCACCTTCTCGGCAATGATCCCAAAATGTTGGTGCAAATATTAAACAAATTATAATAGATATCCAACAATTTAATTGTCAACCCGGAGAGAGCATAAATTTATGAGGTACAGACAAAATATATGCAGGGGCAGAGTGTCGTTGAACTTAATCTATAATTGAAATTGAAAATACATGACTGAAATTGAATTAAACTTACAAAAGCAAGAAATGATACGAAATAAACTAGTATAAAGTAATCGACAATAACTTGTGAGCTCACATTAAATCTATACTAATAATTCATAAGAAAAACATAACTGAAAATCAATATGAACAACTCATAAGAAAGAAATTACTGAAAAGCTATATTAACATGGGAGAATCAAAGGATGTGCATTAAGCATGATCTCCATTACATAACAATCAAGAATCCACTCTATGATTAACTCTTAACTATTCTCTACTTCTAAACCACTAGAGAGATCTCTAACCAAAATGAGGACAGAGCTCTCCTATTTATACACGAATTCAAGATAACTAATCATAATTACAGATCCACTATTCTCTCAACTTATCCCTCAAAATCCTCAACAAATATACAACTCATCCCTTCAAATCCTCAACAAATATTGGATGAGATATTCTCTCCACACCTCCATGATCCTCTCCTTGAAGTTAGCTCACATCTAGAAGATGAAATTCGAATGTGAGGCAAGGTTGCCACTTTTGAGTTTGTTAAAGTCTTCAAATACACCTGTAGACATCACCAAACTCATCCAACTTTAAAGTATGATGAAGATATGTTATTTTTCTCAATAATTAACCACAAATTCATTCAAAATACTCAAAAATAAATGATTTGGAAAATAGTAATTATAAACCCATATTTATTATGAAAGTGGTGAAAATTAATGGTTTTATAGAAAGATAAGATAGGAATAAGGTGACAAATGGTATCTGAAAGATTAATAAAATGTGTTCTTTTTGTGTCTCAACACAACGATTTTAATCGCTGGAGAATAAAACGTTAAATTGATGGTGGGGATTTTTCCTCTAGCTCCACACCATGATTAATTATAATATATACATCATATACATTTTTAATGCAAACAGGGTCAAAACTGGGGTGTTACATAATACAGTTGAAGTCATATGTTACACAAATATTTCAATCAAGGTCTTATCCATTCAGAGATGGATTTCTAGGGAAGTCATGGTGGGGAGAGTTCAAGAGAAGACATCCAAAACTTGTTTTACAAACCATGGAATGCCTAGATAGAGGAAGAGAATTGAATATCCGCCCTACAATTGTTTTGAGGTGCTATGTCACACTGTCGAATGCCTATCGTATACATTCATATACTCTAGATCATATATGGAACTATAATGAAACTAGGTTACAAGGTGGAAGGAATTATGGCATTCCGGTAATCACAACGAGAGGTAGCAAGAATGTGCCCAAAATTATGTCTAAGAATAGGTAGTGGATAACCATTTTGTTCTACATAAACAAAGTTGGTGCATCAATTCCCAGGTTCTATCTATTATAGGGAAAGAGTTGGTTTAGAAATTATATCAAGGACTGTGAGGTGGGAGCATGCATGTATGCACATCCAAATGAATTAATGACAAAAGAACTAATTGTGAATTGTTTGTGCCACTTTGTTGCATCTATACAAGGTGGTGTATCATGTAAAAAAAAACATTTCATGATATTCGATGAACATGGAAGACACATATCCGCACAAACAGTTGAAGCAACAAACACTATGGGCATTGATTTTCTAACCTTTCCTACACATACCACCCATAGGCTAAAGCCTCTTGATGTGATTGTGTTTGCACCATTTAAATCCTTTTTCAATTTCAAGAGAGTTTTGTGCAAGGAAAAGAACCCTAGGTTGAAGGGTAAAAGGTTTGAATTAGATAAAATTTATGGTAATGAATTAAGAAGGGATCTCACTCCCTCAAATATCAAGGTCTAGTTTAGGTGTACTAGAATCTAGCCACTAGACTATGATGCCCTTCTGCATCATATGGATTACAACCAATATTTTGAGATACATGCATATGATGAAGATGTAGCAATGGAATATGCATATGCTTTAGACAACATGTTATCCCTTTCTCAAGGACATTGCCAACCATTGGGTTACAACAATGAACACATCAATGCTTCTCAATATGAAAAAGAAGTTGATGAAGATGTCATGGAAGCTATTCAATATGTACATGAAACATGTACATATTCAAAAAAATAAGGTTCATAACAACATTGTTGAACCTCATGTGTTCAAAGGTTGCGAAGACATGAAGAGTAGTTGACATTGCCTAGTTAGGTGGAGAAGCTGGAATGGTTAGTGGAAGTTATGATGAATATGAACAAACATGTTGTTACTAATACCAATGAAGAAATCATGAACTTGTCTTCACAATCAGCATTATTGATCAATGAATTTTTCCATTATTTTGTGGATGATGGGGTTTTAGAAGAAGGTTATGTAGGAATTGAAGATCTAGATGCAACATACAATATAGATGTAACACAATTCTCGATTGATACTCATAACCCACAGAGTGGTACAATGCTCAAGTAATTCCTAAGTTTTACAATGGAGAGAGTGTTAGAAAAAGAAATGAGAGGATCATCAGATTTTCTTCTCTTAAGAAGGATTTCATAATCCTTCACTTTGGATGACTATAGAAAATTATTTGCTGAGGAAGAAAAAAAGAAAAGGGAGATGAAATAATTGAGAGAAAATAATAAGTAACTTGCGAATGAGAGGAAGGATGCAAATATTGTTCAGTTCAAGTCATGAAATCTTGCAAGGATTCAAAGAGAGAAAGATAAGTAAGAAAAATGGCACAATAAACAACTGGCTAGGCATGAAAAAACACTAAGAAAGATACAAGTGGATCAACTTAGGATGGAGAATAAAATATTTTCCAACTCATTGTTTGCCAAAAATATTCCAACCAATGTAGACACTGCTTGTTCCTCTAGCATGTATGGTACAAGTCTATAACAAAAATTCATAGCAGCATATCCTTCCCCTAGACAACTGATTTACTTGAATGAACAACTCTCTTATCTCAGAACTAAAATATTTGGTCCTTGCTTCAATGATCTTGATGTGATCTACTATACCTACAAAGAAACATCAGAAACAAGACAAATGAAATAAATTCTATGTTTTGTCCCTAGTATGGTTGCCAAATTTGTTATCAGATAAATCTACCTAAGCAGACTCAAGTAAGATATCCCTAGTCCAAGTGGATCTAGAACAAATAAGTACAAAATACAATCTACTTTCCTAGATCAGTAGAGGTGCAAACTAACAGATAGATCACTTACCTGAGGTCTTCAAATCCTTTTCTGCTTTGTTGATCCAAGCTCTAGAGCTTTCATATCTCAACTTGCAAAACCATGTAAAGAAAATGGAAACAAGAAAACAATACAAGAATATCTATATATGAATTGATCTAAGCTAACAGTTAATGAAGAAAACTCTAAACAATATCAACACAATAACATTTGTGGAAAATTTTTGTATTACTGTAATAATAGGAGATACATAGAATTACATAGAGGAAGAATGTTACAACCTAAGACTTAATGTTGTAAAATTCCATCCAACAATCCAAACCAAGCCTCCAAAGGATGATAGTTTTTCTCCCAAAGGATGAGAGTTTTCCTCCCAAGGGATGAGTAGGGATCACCTAAGAAATTGCACCAACATAAGAGTATTATATTCCTTCCCTCCCTCACCAAGGAGAGATGATTGAAATTTATAAGGCTAAAGGGGTACAATAGGTTGAACATTAAGGGGAGAGGTCTAAGGGATCCTCCCATTACGTTAGTGAATCGAATCCCACCTCACCTAGAAGCTAGGGATGACCCTTCATGTCATCTAGTTTCAAGAAGGGCCTTGAAGCTTCGAAATTTCCACTTTAAACACCACTGGCGCACCTTGCATGAAGAGAAAGAGAGCAAGAGTAGGGTTGGTGCACCTTGAAGTGTTCCAATGGCAAACCCCGTTAAGGTTAAAAGAGTTCCATCTAGGGCATGTCACACCTTGATTGAAGGGAAGGAGCATCAACTTATTTAGAGGAGGTACCCTGTTAAGGTTAAAAGAGTTCCATCTAGGGCCTGTTGCACCCTGATTGAAGGGAAGGAGCGTCAGCCTATTTAGAGGAGGTAAAGGCTAGGGAAAACCTCAGAATCAGTGCACTTTAGCTCAGGTAACTTTACGGATTAGGCACAAAGTTGACACATGGATCATGATGAAAAGATTATGGTGTAACACTTAGTCAATCATACTGAAAATAATACATGTTTATTATAGGACCTTATAAGCACCCACTCCTTGCATATAAGCAAGAGTCCTAATCCTACATATGATTTTCCAACTCCTCAAGTTAATATAGGGGAGAGGGTCAATTCACAACTATGCATTTTAAATCCCTCCTTGGTTGGAAGGACCAAACTCGCCTCAGGAAAATGCAAGCATCTCAATGCTTTCGGCTCATGCAAGTGCAAGCAACTCAACCGATTTGGATCATGCAAATGCATACATTTCAACCTACTTGAACAATGAAAATGCATGGAACCCATCAATATTGGGAAATGAAAACAATCTGCCTACAAATAAGTGAATCTATTCTCTTCTTGTGCCCAAACAATTCCACGTGGATTTTGTTAACTTGCAATGTTTTATTAAATATGGAATGTTTTGTTGTAATAAGAACTAGGCCATAAGGGATTTGGCACCTATATAACCTTGATCCTAGTCTTAATTGAATATCAAGGCCAATTTGACCGATACTATTTATATAGAAGAAAGTTTTCTTACCCTGAATTTGTTATAAAATAGGTAGTTCATGCCACACTACACATTGATTATGGCAATGAAGTCACTTGGTCAGGATGGACAGAGGTCAATCCTGATTCATTTTCAAGCATATAATCATGTGTGTTCGTTCAATTATCTAAGAGGAAAATAGGTAACTAAAGTTATTTTCAAGTCTGGATTCAAGTTTTCCAAATAATTATACACTCATTTACTTGTTATCAAGTTTACAACTACATATAAAAATGCCAATTTAAATTTACAATTGAATTCCTAAGTAATATATCAGAGAAGCCAAAGTGGTAGAACACATGCACCAAAACAACCATCATACTAACTCCAACCACAAATACAACTACTACTACAACTACATTTCAAAATTCAATACAATAACATTTAAATTACCATTAAATCTATTTACAGATTTCATTGCAATTACCAAGTTGCATAAAAGAACCAAATGTTTTACAAAACCATTTCTTTCACAATTACAAAAAGTAGTAACGTAAAATAATTCATTATAGGAACCGTTACAAATTATAATTACCCTATTAACTCACTCATTGCAAGAAACATTGCAAATTACATTTACCAAGAGTTGTAACTCATTACAAATCCATTACGTTTACATTTACCAAAACTAGTAACAAAGAGTGTTCATTACAAAAACCATTCCAATTTACGATTACCAATTTGCAGAATTCATTCCAAAACCATTACAATTACAATTACCAAAATGAGTAACTAAACAAGATCTTTACCGAAACCATTACATATTACAATTACCAAAGTAGAGAGGTAATTTGGAGGTTATGCAAAACAACATATTGAATTTGGGACAAATGAACCTATCATCCATAATTAAGGTCGAACCATCTAAATATGCATCCCAATCAAGGAGATAATCCCTCATGATCTGCTATGTCCCATTCTAACACAATTCATTAATAATAATTCTTGTGATATGAGCTGAAGAAAGTTGCTATTTAAGGCCTTATGGAATTATGACTACAAACAAATCATGAATTCCCACAAACAAATCCCAAATATTCACATGCGATCCCATAAGCCCATCAACTAGGGTCAATGAAAATGATGGAATGGTTTAGGGATAATAAGAATACACATGTTTGGGCCACATTGATGGGTTTACACCAGGGTTTTGGTAGGTCATTTCGCTTACTTTTGTTATGGTCGGGCCAATATGAAAAGGTGAAGCTCCGATATGCATAGTGAATCCTTGATATGCAAAAGTTGGAGGGTGAACAATCATAATACAACTAGTTATAATGCGCAAAGATGGCATTCAAATTCACAAATGTCCTCGAAGCAAAATAGTTAGGGCCACTACCAAAAATGGAGGGTAACCTTGCATAGTACAACCAAGCACAAAATTGGCATTCAAATTCCAAATTACAAGCAATTTAGTTACAACCATACACCATACCACAACCATACCACAATCGATACCACAACCAATACCATAACCATAACAATTTTTTTTATCATAATGAGGTAGGAGAAGAGAGAAACTTGAGTTCTTATAATCATAAACACAATTCAATGATGTATTATAGGTGTAATATTCATATTACTTAATTTGAAGCGAAGGAGGAGAAACCATTCACATTACACAACTCATAAGCAAACATAAGACATATGCATCTTTCAAACAATATCAATACACCTTCATATCCTCAACAAATATTGGATGAGATATTCTCTCCACACCTCCATGATCTTCTCCTTGAAGTTAGCTCACATCTAGAAGATGAAATTCGAATGTGAGGATAGGTGGCCACTTTTGAGTTTGTTAAAGCCTTCAAATACACCTGTAAACATCACCAAAGTCATCCAATTTTAAAGTATATGAAGATATATTATTTTTCTCAATAATTAACCACAAATTCACTCAAAATACTAAAAAATAAATGATTTGGAAAATATTAATTATAAACCCATATTTATTATGAAAGTGGTGAATATTAATGGTTTTATGGAAAGATAAGATTGGAATAAGGTGATAAATGTTATATGAAAGATGAATAAAATGTGGTCTTTTTGCAGCTCAGCACAACGATTTTAATTGCTGAAGCATAAACGTTAAATCCATGGTGGGGATTTTTCCTCTATCTCCACACCATGATTAATTATACTATATACATCATATAGATTTTTAATGCAAATGGGGTCGAAAACGGGGTGCTACATAATACAATTGAAGTGAAATGTTACACAAATATTTCAATCAAGGCCGTATCCATTCAGAGATGATTTTCTAGGGAATTCATGGTGGGGAGAGTTCAAGAAAATACATCTAGAACTTATTTTACAAACCATGGAGGGCCTAGATAGAGGAAGAGCATTGAATATTCAGCCTACAATTGTTTCAAGTTTCTATGTCACACTATCAAATGTCTATCATATACATTCATATACTCTATATCATATATGGAACTATGATGAAACTGGGTTACACGATGGAAGGAATTATGGCATTCAGGTAATCACAACGAGAGGTAGAAAGAATGTGCCCAAAATTATTCCTAAGAATAAATAGTGGATAACCATTTTGTTCTACATAAATGGAGTTGGTGCATCAATTCCCAGGTTCTATCTATTAAAGGGAAAGAGTTGGTTTAGAAATTATATCAAGGACCGTGAGGTGGGAGCATGCCTGTATGCACATCCAAATGCATTAATGACAAAAGAACTAATTGTGAATTGTTTGTGCCACTTTGGTGCATCTATATGAGGTGGTGTATCATGTGAAAACAAAACCGTGATGATATTCGATTAACATGGAATCCACATATCCCCACAAATAGTTGAAGCAACAAACACTATGGGCATTGATTTTCTAACCTTTCCTACACATACCACCCATAGGTTGAATCCTCCTGATGTGATTGTGTTTGCACCATTTAAATCCTTTTTCAGGTTCAACAGAGTTTTGTGCATGGAAATTGAACCCTGGGGTGAAGGTTAAAAGGTTTGAATTAGATGAAATTTCTAGTAATGAATTAAGAATGAATCTCAATCCCTCAAATATCAAGGTCTAGTTTAGGTGTACTAGAATCTGGCCGCTAGACTATGATGACTTTTTGCATCATATGGCTTACAACCAAGATTTTGAGATACATGCATATGATGAAGATGCAACAGTGGAATATGCATATGCTTTAGACAACATGTTATCCCTTTCTCAACCACATTGAAAACCATTGGGTTACAACAATGAACACATCAACGCTACTGAATATGAAAAATAAGTTGGTGAAGATGTCATGGAAGCTATTCAATATGTACATGAAACATGTACATATTCAAAAAATAAGTTTGATAACAACATTGTTGAACCTCATGTGGTAAAAGGTTTGCAAGCATTGAAAAGACATGAAGAGTAGTTGACATTACCTAGTCAAGTGGAGAAGCTGGAATGGTTAGTGGAAGTTATGATGAATATGAACAAACATATTGTTACTAACACCAATGAAGAAATCATGAACACATCTTCACAATCAGCATTATTGATCAATGAAGTTTTCCATTATTTTGTGGACGATGGGGGTTTAGAAGAAGGTTATGTATGAATTGAATATCTAGATGCAACATACAATGTAGATGTAATACAATTCTCGGTTGATAGCCATACCCTGCACAGTGGTACAATGCTCAAGTCATTCCTAATGTTTCCAATGGAGAGAGTGTTAGAAAAGGAAATGAGAGGATCATCAGATGTTCTTCTCTTAAGAAGGAGTTCATAATTCTTCACTTTGAATGACTATAGAAAATTATTGGCTGAGGAAGAACAAAAGAAAAGGGAGATGAAATAATTGAGAGAAAATAATAAGTGACTTGAAAATGAGAGGAATGATGGAAATATTTTTCAGGTCAAGTCATGAAATCTTGCAAGGATTGAAATAGATAAAGATAAGCAAGACAAAAGGCACAATAAAGAACTGGTTGGGCATGAAAAAACACTAATAAATATACAAGAGAATCAACTTAGGATGGAGGAGAAAATATTTTCCAACTCATTATTTTCCAGGAATATTCCAACTAGTGTAGACACTGCTTATTCCTCTAGCATGTATGGTACAAGTATATAACAAAAAGTCACAGTAGCATATCCTTCCCCTAGACAACTGATTTACTTGAATGAACAACTCTCTTACCTCAAACCTGAAATATTTTGTCCTTGCTTCACTGACCTTGATGTGATCTACTATACTTGCAAAGAAACATTAGAAACAAGACAAATGAAATAAAATCTATGTTTTGTCCCCAATATGGTTTCCAAATTTGTTATCCGATAAATCTACCCCTAGTCCAAGTGGATCTAGAACAAATAAGTAAAAAATATAATCTACTTTCCTAGATCAATAGAGATGCAAGCTAATAGATAGATCACTTACCTGAGGTCTTCAAATCCTTTTCCTCTTTGTTGATCCAAGCTCTAAAGCTTTCAGATCATGACCTGCAAAACCATGTAAAGAAAATGGAAACAAGAAAATAGTACAAGCATATCTAAATATGAATTGACCTAAGCTAACAATTAAGGAAGAAAACTCTAAACATTATCAACACAATAAAATTTGTGGGAAATTTTTGTATTACTGTAATAATAGCAGATACATAGAATTACATAGAGAAAGATTGCTACAACCTAAGCCTTAATGTTGTAAAATTCCATCCAACAATCCAAACCAAGCCTCCAAAGGATGATAGTTTTCCTCCCAAAGGATGGGATTTTTCCTCCAAAGGGATGAGTAGGGATCACCTAATAAATTACACCAACATAAGAGTATTATATTCCTTCCCTCCCTCACCAAGGAGAGATGATTCAAATTTATAAGGCTAAAGGGATAGAGTAGGTTGAAGGCCAAGTGTTCTAGTGGCACACCCTGTCAAGGTTGAAAGAGTTCCAGCTAGGGCCTGTCGCACCCTGATTGAAGGGAAGGAGCATCAACCTATTTAGAGAAGGTAAAGGCTAGGGACAACCTCAAAATCACTGCACTTTAGCTAAGGGAACTTTAGGGATTAGGCACAAATTTGACACATGGATCATGATGATGAGATTATGGTGTAACAGTTAGTCAATCATATTGAAAATAATACATGTTTATTATAGGACCTCATAAGCATCCATTCCCTTCATGGAAGTAGGAGTCCTAACCCTACATATCATTTTCCAAATCCTTGAGTTAATATAGGGGAGATGGGGTCAATTCATAACTATGCATTTTAAATCCTTCCTTGGTTGCAAGGACCAAACTCGCCTCAGGAAAATGCAAGCATCTCAATTCCTTCGGCTCATGTAAGTGCAAGCAACTAAACCCATTTGGATCATGCAAATGCAGGCATTTCAACCTACTTGACCAACGCAAATGCATGGAACCCATCAATATTGGGAAATGAAAACAATCTTCCTACAAATAAGTGAATCTATTCTCTTCTTGTGCCCAAACAATTCCATGTGGATTTTGTTAACTCACAATGTTTTGTTAAATATGGAATGTTTTGTTGTAATCAGAACTGGGACATAAGGTATTTGGCACCTATATAAACCGAATCCTAGTCTTAATTGAATATAAAGGCCAATTTGATCGATACTATTTATATAAAAGAAAGTTTTCTTACCCTAAATTTGTTATAAAATAGGTAGTGCAAGCCACACTACACATTTATTATGGCAATGAACTCAGTTAGTCAGGATGGACAGAGGTCAAGCATGATTTGTTTTCAAGCATATAATCATGTGTGTTTGTTTGTTATATAAGAGGAAAATAGGTAACTAAAGTTATTTTCAAGTCTGGATTCAAGTTTTCCAATGAATTATAAACTCATTTACTTGTTATCAAGTTTACAACTACATATACAAATGACAATTTAAATTTACAATTGAAGTCCTAAGTAAAATATCAGAGAAGCCAAAGTGGTAGAACACATGCACCAAAACAACCATCATACTAACTCCAACCACAAATACAACTACTACTACAACTACATTTCAAAATTCAATACAATAACATTTAAATTACCATTAAATCTATTTACATATTTCATTACAATTACCGAGTTGCATAAAAGAACCAAATGCTTTACAAAACCATTTCTTTCACAATTACAAAAAGTACTAATGTAAAAGAATTCATTATAGGAACCGTTACAAATTACAATTACCCTATTACCTCACTCATTACAGGAAACATTGCAAATTACATTTACCAAGAGTTGTAACTCATTACAAATCCATTACCTTTACATTTACCAAAACCAATAACAAAAATTGTTCATTACAAAAGCCATTCCAATTTACAATTACCAATTTGCAGATTTCATTCCAAAACCATTACAATTACAATTACCAAAATGAGTAACTGAACAAGATCTTTACCAAAACCATTACATAATACAATTACTAAAGTAGAGAGGTAATTTGGAGGTTATGCACAACAACACATCAAATTTGGGACAGATGAACCTATCATCCATAATGAAGGTCGAACCATCCAATATGCATCCTAGTCAAGGATATAATCCCTCATGATCTACTATGTCCCATTCTAACAAAATTCATTAATAATAATGCTTGTGATATGAGCTTGAAGAAAGTTGTTATTTAAGGCCTTATGGCATTATGCCTGCAAACAAATCATGACTTCCCACAAACAAATCCCAAATATTCACATGCGATCCCATAAACCCATCAACTAGGGTCAATGAAAATGATGGAATTGTTGAGGGATAATAAGAATACACATGTTTGGGCCCCATTGATGGGTTTACACCAGGGTTTTGGTAGGTCATTTTGCTTGGTTTTGTTATGGACGAGCCAATCCGAAAAGGTAAATCCCTGATATGCATAGTGAATCCTTGATATGCAAAAGTTGGAGGGTGAACAATCATAATACAACAAGTTATAATGCACAAAGATGGCGTTCGAATTCACAAATGGCCTCGAAGAAAAATAGTTAGGGACACTACCAAAAATGGAGGGTAACCTTTCATAGTAAAACCAGGCACAAAAGTGGCATTCAAATTCCAAATTACAAGCAAATTCACATTACACAACTCATAAGAAAACAAAATACATATGCATCTTTCAAATAATATCAATACACCTTAACTTATAGAGTTATTTTTTATATGCAACATGGTGGGGGATAGATTCCAGTCTTACACCTCTCTCATACTAAACATAAAAACTTAGCAATTAATCATTTTGCTAATTTTTTATAGTCATCATAGGCTTAACCACATTATGTTCACCTCACCTTACCTCTAGGTGGCTATGAAACACCTTAAGATCCTAGAAAATAAATCCTAAATCATTCTTCATTGTTATTTCTAAAAAAAATTAATTAAATTTAAAGTTTTATATTATTTCCAAAAATTTTAATATTTTATGAACATTTTGAGACATTTAGCTTATATTGTTTATTGGCTATGTTGTTCTATGAATCCTTTGAGTTAGTTCTTATATTACATATACAAATTGGCCCAACTAACTCTTTCTTCTTTCTTAGGGTTTGTTACTGCACATACATTCCCTGTGTTGTACGAGAGATATGAATAGCAAGTGGAATCTTTTATTTACAGCATATTAGATGAAATGAAGCGGCATTATGGGAGATTTGATTCCAAAGTCTTGAGCAGAATCTCAAAAGGCTCGGCAAAGAAGGGGCATAGATCTCACTAGGGGTTAAATGTATTATCGATGCCCTAATACATTCCTTTTGTTGTACCAGAGATACGAATACCAAGTGGACTCTTTTATTTACAATGTATTAGATGAAATGAAGTGGCTTTATCAGAGATTTGATTGATTGCAAAGTCTTGAGTAGAATACCAAAAGGTCTTGCAAAGAAGGGACATAAATCGTAGTAGGAGTTAAATGTAATTTCCATGCCCTTAAGGCATCTTGTGTCATTCTCTTTATTAATAGTGGTACATTTGATATGGAGATTTTATAGTCTATTTATTACTTGCTAAGCTGCTAGCAACACAACTCTAGTATGGTTATATATTAATTTGCAAAAGAGTTCACTTGAAAAGATTTATATGATGCACACCTCTTAATATGCCAAGTTTTATCGATCTCATAAAGATTATTTGTTGGTTAAGTTTGGCTCATTTTTTGGTTACCCATAAAAGTTATGGTCTAGATATTGTTGATTCCCTTTGCGAGTTAAGTTTAATTGCAAGTTGACTTGGTAATTGTTCTCCTGAGGAATGCTCCCTATTTATCAAGTAGGAGTTTCATTTTGATGGTTCTATTAATGGTATTCAACATATTGTTATGTAGACTAATTTGGAGAACAAAAAACACTAATGATAATGACCAAAAAGTTTCCATAGTTCATTGCATTTTTTTAAGGAACTTGTGGTATCATAAAAACACTAATGGCATTGATTAGAACATACTCTTACACAAGTTTGACATCGATTAGAATGCATTGTTATGATATTTTGAACTTGATAAATAAGGATATCTCACAATGTTTTATGAATATCTCATAGTTTATTGGATGTAGCTTGGGTGGTTGGGAGAAATGACTAAAAATTCCCCATCCAAGTTCAACTCTTGTAAGTGACATGATGCTCTTGTTGAGCCCTAGTGTCTTGACTATGTAATGGCTTGACTAGACATGTAATTATGGTCATACCTTGATTCTTCAAAATAGAAGATATATGTTATAGGTGAACAAGTGTTCAGTCTATTCACATATTAGAGAAGGGCATTTAATATCTTTGATGTTGAATCATGGCTGAATTATGGATACATTGAGATTCGAGACCCATATAGTCCATATAGGAGGTTCAGTCAATTTCCATTACCATTTTGAGTAAAAGCATGATAAAAAATTTTGTAAAGGAAGGGTCTATGTCATGTCCTGCTTTTTGGACCAGGATTGGCTTGTTTAATGTACACATGATTAGCTTAAATTATCCCATATGACTATGACTATGTGATGATGATGTATCTGGTACTATGGTTGTTTTGAAAGTTAATTTGTTATTTGGTTTGAGCAATTTTGAGGTTTTGCATATGCATGTTGACACACACATTCCTCGATGTGTGTACGCACATGCATTGGTGATATGTAAGAAATTAATTTTTGGGTGTATATGGATTCATTAATTCATGTGTATATGGCCCACTTGTTATATGAATATGGATATGTGTTGTGTGGAAATATCATATACCTAAGTGAAAGTGGATATATTGGTATGGACATATGTTGTGTGGACATATCAAAAACCTAAGTGAAAGTGGATTTTAGAAGTATGTATGTTATATTGCGAAATGAATGAATTGTTAATGATTTTGAGTTATGATTAATCTTTGGGATAGTGTTATGTGATTGTGTGTTTTTTAATGATGTGTAAATTGTAGGACATGTTGGAAGTTATGAGAATAATTGATGATAATATCTATATGGATGCAATATAAAACTCATCCTAGACTTTCTCTACATTCTTATCCATACTGGAGCAATCGTGAGGTTTTCTTTGTCATGATTGAATCTCTCTCTCCATGGTCCAAGGAAAGGGCCTGCCGAATTATAGAAGTAGGGGCCATTCTCAAAAATTCTTGTTCAGTATTATTCATTAAAGAAGATTATCATGAAGAACCCTTTGGCTCCCAGTTGAAGGTTGTAGTGGCTTTGGGGTTTCCACATGGTGTTTATCCACCAGACCAAGGTCTTTTCTGTAAGCCAAATCCCTGCAAATTTTCCTATTAGAGTGCATTCTTTCATGTATTGTATGTCTTCTCTGATTCTTTCTGATTTGATCTGTAGGTTTGGAACGGTCTTGGATTTTAGGACGCATTGTCCTGTCCTTCTTGTTCCCTGATTATTTGTTTCCTCCTTACTGATCCCACTAGAACCTTCCCCATCTCTGGGAAAGTCATATGGGTTGACTATTCATTTCCCCTTCTCAATTTCCATTCCTGAGATAACAGAGGGGATTGCAGGTCCCTCCTCCGAGGTTGCATTCCTCCCATGGTCCCTCTCCCCTCGAGGAGGAGTAGGAACAATATTCACCTGCCTTACTAGGATTCCTCTATATCACTTGTACTCTGTAGAACCTTCCTCCTTGTTACCCACACACCCAACCTCGCATCAAGTTGCAGAGCTATCTCACATACAGTTCACAATCTTCTTGATCTCTCCTTGTTTCCCATAATTCATGTCATACTTTAATTCTTAAATAAGCATTAAAATCAAAATAATATTAAAAGCATACTCACCACCTAGCAAATATTGCACCTTGTTTGTAGTACTCAATAGATCTTTTATGGCTAATCCATCCATACCATGGCACTAGGACTCATTGTTTGAACCTAGAAATGGAACTAACACTTTATTCGTAAAAATAACCATTCATGATAGATATCCAAGCTCAAAATGCATTTAAAATAATATTTATCCTAAATTCAAAGAAAACAATTTGCAGATAGACATACAATAATAAAGGAAAAAAAAAAACATAAGTACGATGAAACAAGACTCAAGAAAATTCCTTGTCAAATTTAATGATAAGCATAATATTTTGTTCATGCAAGAAATCAAGAATTTTTCTTCCATCAGTTCTGGACTGGTACAAGGTCTCTTCAAAAAGGATGGAACAAGAAATATATTCCCCAAGTTCTAGTGTGGTTAACAAGAGTTACATGTATGCTTAGCAGTTGGTTTCATCATTTTCTAGTCCACTGGAAGGACGCCTCTTCCCATAAGTGGCATTAGAATCATCGATGTCAAGAATATCATGATGAGGAGATACAATTGTTTTTTGTAAATCCATGTTGCAAAATAAAAATACATAACTTATATAGTTCATTGTTGCAATTAGGTCTCCTTGTTTTCCCATCTTATTGTTAAATGGTGTTTGAAATTTGAATTAATCATTAGCTCCTAAGAATAATGGGTATTAAAACATAAATTACATTGGGTTGGGATAGTCTTAGAAGTTTTTATTTAGCTCATCTAAGTTATGACATTTAATTTTGGATTTAAATGATTTATCATTAATCCTCACTACACTTGATAGATCCAGAGTTAAGATGAATCTAATCTGTTTAATACAAATTGACATTTTGGTTTCTTATATATAGCTAGGAAGTACACAAATTCACTTTATTTCAAATAAGTAACCTACTCCACCAAATATTTATATCAAAATTTCATCCATAATATTTGCACCCGAATATTTTTTGAAAATAAATTAAATCAAAGCAAGAAAATGACCATTGGCTAGGAAAACATATTCAAGGATTTTCCACTTACTATTTCAGTCCTTTTGAAATGACAAGACCTTGAAAACATGCATTATTATTCCCATGGTAGATTGACATGACATTAAAAACAAATATTAGTATTCAAGGAACTAGCAACATTATTCACCCCATTATAGGCCACGATCTAAAAAATCAAGTGAACACCAATTACGAATTTATGATGGGTAAATATTGATTCAACCTAAGACATTCACATGATAGAAATGGTCAGCCAAAATGAGCTTAAAAAAGAATGAAATACCCACCTCCTGGAAAACAAAAATAAAATTACTACTACTACATTAAGAAAGGGAGAAATGGGATAATCTTACCAAGAATCCAAGGCCAAAAGTTGGAACTAGCAGAATCAACAAGAATCGGGATTGTTGAAAAACTTGAACCAAATACTAGAGAATTAATCCTTTAGACTCCCTAGGTGAACCAAAATACATCCCATTCCAACTATTATTGAATCCTTTATTTTTCCTCATGATCTAACTTAACCTTGAAAAAGTAGGTCCCCAATTCCCACTATTTCACCCTGGTATCAGTATTTTCTTCAAAAAATGAATCTCGGTATCAATATTTCCTTCCAATAAAAAATGAATCTAATACTCCTTTGAAGTATGAGTAATGGCCACCCCTAAATTCCCCCCATGTCTCGATTCACATCATTTATGCTACTACTATTATGATGTGAGCGATAAAAATGGGTTTGATATTTCCCACTAATCTTGGTATTGGATCGAACTTGTATGGAGGTGCATGCGTAAAGGTTTGGAACCCTTTTCTTATCTGGATCTTAAGGACACGTCCCTACCATACTCTCAAGGATTTGAACCCTCTGCTGACCTCTACTCTGATCACATTTCATTTTGCAAGGGCCCAAATAAATATCTCAAGACTCCACCAGCTCTGGTGTAATCTAATTTCCCAACCAATGATGGAAAATATGATTCAGTTCCATAGTAAGATCTGGTTTTTTGCTCTTCATTGTACCACAACATCAAATTCTTTCAAGAGTGAGAGGAAGTATCCCACAAACATCCCCATAAATATTCCCTTACTTCCATGTTGTAATAATTATGGAACCTCCAAAATTATGGCCAACGAACAATGTAGTTTCCTTTAATCCATCACTAAACATTAAGCAAAACATGGAATGTGTGGGAACACTTTCTAGGAATTAACCCCTTGATACACCATACCATCCTCTTTCTATTATAAACCCATAACCAAAGAGGGATTGGTATCATGGCATGCATGTATCTTGACCACAATAAGACTTCATGGCATGCTTACTTTATGATTTATTCGATCGACCACTGATTTCTCCACTCTTGGATCCAGCAGCAGTGACTTGCAAACCCTGAGGGTCAATATGCTTGCGCAAAATGAGGGTGTGTGATGGTGGCCTTCCAATCGATGAATATTTGGAATTTTTCCACTGCCATCGGTGATTTGTCCCATTTCATCAATTCATATTTAACCATGTTGAACATAATCGCTTGCACAATTTAACATTCAATGGCATTGATAGTTCACCTATGACATTTATGAATTCACCTACTTTAGAAGACATGGATGGTGGACACATCACACTGAAGTCTGGACATCATGGAGTTATGGGCTGCCAATTTAGGCCCATCACCCCCATACTCATGGCTGGCAGCTTGGTAGAATAATACCTATGACCCCTACTCCTAGTCTTATATTTTTAATATAATGGCATTTTGAGTGTAAAATTCAATGAAGCACAGGATCATCAAGCCTGTAGAATTCAAATGGAGAATTGTAGAAGAGAGAGAGAGAAGTAGATTGAGTATCTCATATCAATAATGCATGAAGAATAAAACAACTCATGAGACCAATAATTGGAATAATAATCATATATTCATTAATCAATAAATAATATGTAATACAATGGTAGTACATATAGGAGAATTTGAATGCCTAAAGAGGCAGTTGAATCTACCAACCTAAAATGACTCGGGATCTAACTCAGTGTAGGAAAATAACCACTAGAACTCACTAATGAAATTACAAATCATTGAAGGATCTCACAACTAGTTAACTAAATAGGGTAGGTGAACAAAGGTGTTCATATTCCCTTGAATCATGCAAACTAGAACTAGATACAATGTGAGTGATATAACTGATGGGGATTGGAGCATAACTAGACATAATTGAGTACCTACTAGACTCAACTTTTGGACACTATTGGTGGCACTTTGAGTGGGTTCCTAAATTATAGTGATTGATCCCTGAAGCACCAAAATTCATGCAGACAGCTGCAGTAAGTGGTAGGTGTCCTCTAGATGTTTCCCCCATGCACTGCTGAAGTGATGAAGACCTCCTAAGATAAGGGAATAAAAAAATAGACTTATGTGGTCAAATGGATGATTAATAACATCACAACGACCCCCTTTAATCCTAAATTTGGACAACCTGGACCCTAGTAACTAAGAGAAATGGTCACCCATTACAATACAAATGTAAAAAAATTATTTATCCATGTAAAATGAGGAAAAAAGGAAAAAATTCATGGGGAACATCCTTCCTAAAAAATGGACAATGAGATACACCATAAATAAACTGCTCCAAATCCATGTAGGTGAGAACTTGATTAGATGCGAGAGATTTTCTTCTTGGGAAGAAGAGGAATATGCTCAACTTGATCAACAACATATACCACTGCATAATAAATTATGGGACCATGTAGAGAAACTGAGATAATATGGAAAAAGAGAAAGAGTTATTGATAATTCGAATCATGTGAGGTAAACCCAAACAATTGATATGTTGCAACTTTGAACATTGAAATATGTGAGGTAAGATCAACTCCTGGTGTGAGGAGAAAGTGTCCAAGTGAATACAAGAGGTCTCTATCTTTACTAGCATTTTCATGAGATGAGGTTTTTGTTTGGGTACACAGGGTACTCCCAAAAGACTGAACACCTTCAGCAACCGCTTCACACAAATAGATCACATATCAACACACCGATGTTTGTCACATGGTTAAAAACCTCGAGAGGGAAATAGTCCATGGCCCCAGACAAATAGCTACTTGGATCAATTTATTATGCAAAAAGAAAGAAAGCTACATGAGCTTCTCATAATCAATCAACTAGCCAAGGACCCTCTATTCTCTTTAAATAGAGATCATAGACCAATCAGGTGTTAAGCCACGGATCAATGGTAGGTATGATCTAAGATAAGTTGAACCATCAAATCACTCTATGTCTAGAACATATTGTGACCATTGGATTAGAAAATTTACAAATGCATACTAATGCATACTAAAGAAACATACTTTTACCTAACAGATATATTACACAAGTTGATCTTAACTAACTCCCAAGTGTCTAAATATCCTAACATCCTCCCTTAAGAACAACTTGGGATAGGATTGAAGGATTTACAAAAGTGACATTGTTAGGAGAAGGAAGGAGGCATTAGAGCCTATCCCCCCTTAAGGACACATTCTTGAACTCCTAAGATAGGCCGAAGTTTAGAAAACTTCGCTTCTGTAAGAGACTTGGTGAAGATGTCTGCAACTTGATCATTTGTAGGGAAATAGAGAACTTCAATAACACTATCATGAAAAAGATTTCTGATGAAGTGCATGTGTAGCTCAATTTGTTTGCTGCGTTGATGTAGAACTTAATCTTTGGCAATCTTGATGGCACTTTGATTATCGCACCAAAGTGGAGTAGGCTGCTGTTGCTCGAATCCAAACTTTGAAAGGATCTGTCAAAGCCATAAAGCTTCCTGACTGGCATTAAATGCGGCTCAATATTCTACTTCTACTGAAGAAAGAGCAAGAGCTTGTTGTTTCTTACAAGCCCAAGTGACAGGTCCAGATCCCAGACTGAAAACATAACCTGCGGTAGAATTTCGATCATCAGGATTGCTGGCCCAATCTGAATTAGTGAAACCAACCAACAAAGGTTTCCCCCTTGTACTGTAATGAATCCCAAACTGAATTGTACCTCGAATATATCGAAGTATTCTTTTTGCTGCTTTCCAGTGACTTTCATGAGGAGTTTGCATATAATGGGAAACACGACCAATGGCAAAGGAAAGGTCAGGATGGGAATGAGTCAAGTATACAAGACTACCAACAAGCTGACGATACAAGGTGGCATCTACTTCAGGGGAAGTGCAAGTGGCAGAAAGTTTGACTCTAGACTGGAAAGGAGAAGGGGTTGGTTTACAATCTTCCATCTGGAAGTGACGAAGATGATTACAAGCATACTTAGACTGGGAAAGAAATATTCCTTCTTTGGTTTGCAAGACTTGGAGACCAAGAAATAATGCAAATGTCTTATGTCTAACATTTCAAAATTTTTCTTAAGACTAGATTTCACATGGGTTATAAGTTTAGGGTCACTATCACTAAGGATAAGATCATGGAAACATAAAGAATAAGTATGATGAGATGGTTTCCTACTTTCTTGGTATAGACATTGAGGTCAGAATGGCATCTAGAAAAACCAGTGTTAAGGAAAAAGCTATCCATTTTGGCATACCAGGCTCAAGGAGCTTGCTTAAGGCCATATAAGGATTTCTTAGGGAGACAAACAAGGCTAGGGTTATTCTAAACATATCCAGGAGGTTGCTCCATGTAAATTTCCTCATGTAAATCACCATGTAAGAAGGAAGAATTGACATCCATTTGATGAACTTCCCATTTATGTAAGGCTGCAAGGGAAAAAACAAGGCAGATGGAGTTCATTTTTTCTATAGGGGAAAAGGTTTCATTGTACTCAATCCCTTCAACTTGGGAAAAACCCTTGGCAACTAACCTTGCCTTAAGTATTTCAACACTTCCATCTGATGCATACTTAGTTCTATAGACCCATTTATATCTGACAAGTTTTCTTCCTTTTGGAAGAGGAACAAGATCCCAAGTATCGTTCTCCATTAAGGAATGATATTCTTCATCCATAGCTGCATCCCAATCTGGATTTCCTAAAGCTTCTGCAAAAGTTTCTGGATCATGATTCTTAGAAACTTGAGCCAAAAGAGAAGAGGCTCGATGAAACTGAGAATGTGTTCGATGTTGATCTCTAGGATCACTGGCAAGATCACCAATTGTTTCACATGTTGAACGGACCCATTGAGGAGGCATTGGTGCTGGTGCAATTTGAGGAACATGAGTAGGCGGAGGTGGATTTTCATCCTCACTATCATCATTAGAAACTGGAGTTGCAAACCTGTCAAGGAAGCTGGAAGAAGAAGAAGAAGAAGAAGGCACAATCCTCGAATCAAGCTCGCAGGCCAAAGATGGCATGCCTGCCAAGTTAGGCTCGTAGGCCAAGAGATTTTCATCAAATTTAACATCTCTTCTAATGATTATATCATGAAAATGTGGTTGAAGAATTCTATAACCTTTTACATCTTCAGAATATCCAACAAATATGCACTTTTCACTTTTATACTGCAATGCTTTCCATTTTTCATCCGAAATGTGAACTCATGCTTCACAACCAAACACACGGAAGTGACTTACATCTGTTTTAATTTTACTCCATGCTTATTCTGGTGTTATACCTTGTAAAACTTTAGTGGGTGTGTGATTAACTATGCAATTTTCACAATTTATAGCCTCAACCCAATATTGAAGACTGAGTCCCTTAGATTGGATCATACAATTAGCCATTTCTTTTAAAGTGCAGTTCTTCCGTTCAGCTACACCATTTTGTTGTGGTGTATATGGAATAGTGTGCTATTGTTGGATTCCTTGTTCAGTGAAAAAAGTATTGAACTTGTTGTTAACATATTCTCCTCCATTGTCAGATCTTAAATTAATAACTTGATGACCAGATTGTTTTTCAACAAGGGCCTTGTAGGCCAAGAACATGTTAAATACTTAGCTCTTAATTTTTAGGAAGTAAACCCAAGTGCATCTGGAGTAGTCATCAATGAAATTTATGAAATATTTGGAACTAGAAAAGGAAGCACATGGAAGAGGACCATACAATTCACTATGCACAAGCTCCAAGAGAATCGAGGCATGCCAAGAGGCATGTTTGTCAAAAATGTCCTGATGATGTTTTCCAAGTACACAACTGGAACAAACACCATCCTTGCAAGATATCATCGGAAGACCAGCCACCATATTGTCTTTACATAGTTGTTGCAATGAGCGATAATTTAAGTGACCAAATCGCTCATGCCAAAGTTTTCTCAAGTTATCACTATGAGCAACAAAAATTGAAGGAAAAGGTGATGACCCAAAGTTGTTAAATTTGTACAACCTAGTAATATCATCAATAGTTCCAGTAGTAAGGACATTTTGAGGATTTTTAAAATCCTTGATTACAATTTGGTGAGGTGTAAGCGTCACAGTTTTACCTTCACCCGAATGAGTAATTTGATAGACTGATAAAAAATTGCAGGAAATTCTTGGAACACATAGTACATCACTGAAATGACCATTTTCTACTGTAACTGTTCTAGATCCTACAACACTTAGAGATCTATCATCACCAACAAATATTTGTTTGGTGTTACATTCATGCATAGTAGAAAATATGGCTTGATCTTTAGCCATATGATAAGATGCTCCAGAATCAATGAGCCATTCATTTGAAGTAGAAGAAGAAGAGGAAGTATAAGAGTAACTAGAAGCACAAAGTGCATGTCCATGAGAGTTAGATTCTGAAGATGAATATAGGCTGATGTGGTACTTCTTTATTGATGCTTCCAAGGCTGCCATCTTCTTGAAACACTTAGATTCATCATGATTATATTTCCCACAAAATTTGCAATGATGCTCAGTCTTCTTTCCTTTTGGCTTGGATCCTTTGTCATTTTTTAAAGAAGGAACCGACTGAGAAGGTTTGGGACCCTTGTTGTTTGGCTTATTATTGCGAAAATTTTGTTTCTTGGGAGGCTTGGACTTTTCCTTCTGTTGGGACAATAAGGCTTTCCCAGATGTATCTACATTGTTAATTATTCCAAGATGAATGAGCTTATCTTTCTCTCTAA
Source organism: Pseudotsuga menziesii (assembly GCA_001517045.1). Taxonomy (NCBI): domain Eukaryota; kingdom Viridiplantae; phylum Streptophyta; class Pinopsida; order Pinales; family Pinaceae; genus Pseudotsuga; species Pseudotsuga menziesii. Next base: position 28,969 of record LPNX010302062.1, read on the forward strand.
TTAAGGAATCACAAAAGGATTCAAGACTAGGCTCTTGATAGCTAGCTGCAGTCAAGGATTCTTTCATGGAGTAGAATGTAGATACAAAAATAGAATATGCAAGTCCAAGTTTGGAAAGAATATGATAAATACATTGTTTGTCTTCTTTCTTAATCTTGCATTCTACACATAAGAGTCTAAGAGTTTTATACTTAGATAAATAGTGTTGAATGCATGAAAAATCATTTGGATTCAAGAAAATCAACTCATTCTTGAGTTGATGACCCCGAATTTCATTGTTTTTACCAAACACAGATTCCAATTTTTCCAAAGCTTTATCGGATTCATTAATTCCAGATATGTGGAAACACAAATCAATAGAGATTGAAATCCCAATCAATCCATGAGCTTCATCACATCTATTTGCCCATTTAATTTTCTTATCATCATCAGTGGGTTTCATTTCTTTCCCTAAGGTTATCCTGAAAAGTCCCCTACTTCATAGAACATCCTCCATACGATATTTCCATGAGAAATAGTTAGAAATTGTAAGTATAATATCACAAGGGGTGGCCATACTATAAAATAATGGCTGAAAGAACAAAAACTAATTGTCTGGATGCAAAGAGCTCAAAAAAATATGTGGTTTTAAAAAAACGGCACTGAAAACTGATTCTGGATGATGAATTTATGCTTGTTCAAAGAAAATGTTGAATATGTCCCCAATAGTGACGTGGAAGATATTAAATTGACCAACTAAAAAAAAAGAATCCCCCTCTTCCCAAGATCAACCTTTCACAATCACTTTACAATTAAGTTGCTTTGAAGTGAATCACTTTTGTAGAATAAGTGATGTTCACTTTTACAATAATGTGACTTTTAAATAGTGCAGCAATAAATTAAAGACTTAAGTGACTCACTTTTTACTTTATTTTATTTATGTGAGATGCACTTTTACAATAAAGTAACTTGAAAACAGAAATTGCATGCACTAAAAAGTAGCTTGATAAGACTTGAACTCAAGACTTATCAAGGAGTAAAACAACTTTGGACCAAGTGAGCTAAGTTTAAAAGGTACATAAAAGTATGGAAAGAGGAAGGGGTTTTTTTTTTTTTTTTACTCTTCTCTCTCATTCTCCATGCTTGCTTTCTTTTCCTACAAATCACAAAAAAAATGAAAAAACAGAAAACACAAAAAAACGTTTTCCACACAATGGGGTTAGATCTTGGTTAGCTTACTCGGAGAGTTTACGTTTTCAATTTTTTTGATTCATCGCCATCGCGCAAGGTGCACAACAAAGAGCATACGCAGCCAGGGAAGGCAACAGTTTGAGCCTTTAGATTTGCCGAAATGGGTGTTTCTGGAACAAACGGAAATGGTTTTTGGTGAAACAAAAATTGTTTCTAAATGAAAACGGTGCTCCGGATGCAATTGAATAGCTCCTAGGGGCCACAAATGCATAGAAAATCCCAAACCAGAAACCCTTTCAAAGTTTCAGCAACACCGGTTCCATATCTTGATCAAAACCGAAAGCGAATCTTCATAAAAGCTCTGATGCCATGTTCAGGTGTACAGGGTACACCCAAAATACCGAACACCTTTAGAAACCACTTCAGACAAATATATCACAGATCAACACACCGATGTTTGTCACGTGGTTAAAACCCTCGAGAGGGAAACAGTCCATGGCCCTAGCCAAATAGCTACTTGGAGCAATTTATTATGAAAAAAGAAAGAAAGTTACATGAGCTTCTCATAATCGATCAACTAGCCAAGGACCCTCTATGCTCTTTAAATAGAGATCATAGACCAATCGGGTGTTAAGAC
>LPNX010302062.1:35576-65802 GCA_001517045.1 Pseudotsuga menziesii
CCCTGTTTTCTACATTCAATACAGTGTAAAATGAGTTTTCTGCCTCAAAGAGGCATCTTATTCATCTCTTTGTTTCATTCTCAAGGAATTGGGTTACTCTCTCTTTCTAATTTTATCTTATTTGGGGAATTTGGTGCATAACAAAAACAACCTTTCTGCTTGCATCAACCCACTAATAGATCTTTTTTTTTCTTTTTCTTCACTTCATAGTTTTTCATATAAAAGTGTGTCATGGCGTTGCAATTTTCCTCAAGAAAGCTATGAATTCATAGAAAAATTTAATTTTTCTATAACTGGGTTGATTCTTAGTTTTTCCCTTGTGACTCAATTCTAGAATATGTTATAATATACATTTTGGACTCAGTTTTCTATTTATTGTTAAATACATGTTCTATTGATTCCGTTTTTTCTTAATTTGGGAATTATAGGAAAGGAAAATGTTGAAAAACTTTAGTACTTGTTTCCTTTAGGGTCCCATTTAGGATCTTTTTCATATTTCTATTTGAGCTACATAATTTGAAATTTTGGTTGAGTTCATTTTTGCATTTTTTTCAAATCCATTTTACAATAGTTAAGAGTTTCAAATATTTTCTTCTAAACTTTTAAAGATTAGTTTGTTTCCTCTCATTTTCTACAAATAATTTAGTTGAAAAAAGAACCCATTCATTTTAGTACTAACTATTGGTATCTTTTCCATATCTTTTTAAAGATTGCATTAGTTCATTTCTAGTTTTCATTTGAATTGTTTTGTTATAAGAATGTTGAAAGTGTCTCTTTACATGTTTAGAAAAGCCCTCTTTTTTTTAAGAAAAATAATCCTTAGCTCTTGAGTGTTAAACATTTTAATTCTTTTGTTTTTCATTGCACATTCTATTTATAGCATTTACTTTGCAAACAATATTATTCATGTACACGACACTTATGAACTTACATTACACTTTAAATCAAACAACACTTGGTTCATGACGCTAAGTTGAGCCTTAAAATTATCACTTAAGCTAACCAACTAAAATCATCACTTAAGGATTTAAAATGATATTTTAGTTAGGATAAGATTGTGAACATATGTATCCAAATAACACACCACATTCTTTCTCATTTGAAACTTGTGGTTGAATTTTAGGGGATTAAAATCCTTTCTATCAATATTTGGTTCAAAACCCATTCCGCAATAGGCATGCTCCTCAGAGTGGATAGTTCCAATTTTGCAGCTAGAAATATGATTAAAATTCCTATCTCTTTCATATGGATTATCGCTTGATCATTTTATTTCATCTTAAAGACAAAGAAAATTGTTTCATGTACCCATCAAAAGGTAGCTTAGTCTCCCATGTTTGGGTACCTACTTGGATGGATCTTATAGAAGGGAGGGAACATAAAACAAATAGTTGTTGGTAGACTAGAGTTACTCCCAGTGCCATTCACTATAACTGTGTCATTCAAACCTTCACTCACTTTATTGGTGGACCTAATATCCCATAAATTGGATTGTTTGGAAAGACCTTGTTCATCTCTTTACTTCTTCCTAGACAATGGACCTTTCAATACCACTTATTGAGAAGGATTCGACATATCTTTTTGTATTTTTTCAAATCATTTTGAATAGCTTTAATTTTAGTACTAGTGAGTCATTTTTTAGACTATTTATTTTTACAATAATTCTTTACAAGATTGAGTCACCTATTTCACCCACATTGCAGTTGAATTTAATTATGTCTATATTAGAAATAATTGTATTTAATTTAAATCCCTCTCATTAGTCTATCATATAACTTTTTGTTTTAGTTAGTGATTGCATAAGACATAGTCAATATTACACCTCCAATTCCTCTTAGAAGTTCTTGATGAATTTAAGTTTTATGTCCCACTCTTGGGATTCCTTATCATCTTATTAGTCCACCTCAATTTGTGATAATAGAATTCCATATTTCTATTTCCCCACCCATATATATTTTGAGATAAATGTATTCAAGTTCCTTGTCACATAGCTCACCATATTCACAGAACAACCTTACCACACAAGTAAATCTAGCAACAAATATGTCTAAAATTACTCCACCTAGTTCTCCCAATCTTCCTAATGAAAATACCAATATGAATGTGAATGCATTGACTAGTGTAGATGCATGCAACCCACATTATGAACCTTCTTTCATGGCTATTCTATATCTTCCCAATTTGTCTCAATTAACCAATGACACTATTTGACATGATTCCACATGGCCTCCCATGCCCATGAAATTAACTTTAGATATCCCAAAGTCTAAATGGAAAGGTGGATATGACCCAACCAAATATATAATGTCTTTCCATACATGGTTCTACTCAAATAAAATTCTATATGATTCCATTTTATTATAGTTATTCCAACAAACCCTAACACGAGTTGTAGCAAAGTGGTTTATAGAACAACCTTTTGTGATATACCCCAACTATGCATTGTTACCATCCACTTGTGTCACATTATTCCAACTAACCATACAATAAGGAAAGGAATTCAAAATTATTCTATCATGGCACCAAAATGTGACTACTCACATCACCAATCACACTTATGAGTAGTGTAGAAGAACAATCCTATGTAATATCAAGCTAGATCATAACCTCATTCTAGATTGGCTAAAATATCTCTTTATCGCTATATCCAAGGAAATTGCTTTTGAATGATCATAAAAAAAATGAAATTGTTGTGAAGGATCAATAATGCAAACTAATCTACACTCAACCATGGTATTTGTACTCCATCAACATCCCAATAAAAATCCCAATCACACTAAGAATACTCAACTATAGACTAACCAACCATGTTCTTTTTGTGGATTTTATGGACATTACACCCACCATTTCCCACACCTTGATCAAGTCTATAAGCTGTGGTAGGAGGGAAAACAACAGGAGGATAATAATAACCCTCAAGTTCAATACAATATTCAACCAAACCCTCCTCCCACCACCCATTTTATGGTGTTGTAAAACCCCTTTCCCCTTCAAGTATTAGTAGAAACTCATCCACTGGTCCACAAATCAAATAAACTAACTACATCAACCAATCATGGTCATCTTTATTTTCAAAATATCTTTCCAATATATTTATTTCAATATAAAAACCTATTGTAATCAATATGGTTTGTTAACATAACCTATCTTTTTTACAAGGACAAGGATTCAATCTTACTAGAAGGACCTCTCCATGTCATGTGACCCAATGGTGACCCTACCTCAAAGGTTAACAAAATCCCTTTACGCCAAACAACACATAGCCTAAACGCTAGCTTTGATAACAAGTATAGTGTTATGGATCACATAACTGGATTTATTTTCTCATAACACCCCCAAAAATAGACACCCACATGGATCAATTCCCCATGGCCATATATGCTCTAGAAGTTTTATAAAATTACCATGTGTAATGCAAGTTCCTTATGTTTTCTTTGGTCATTGGTGTTCCTTTTGAGTCTCATCTAATCACTTTAAATTTAGACAGAGAATAACCTCACCTTTGTTCTTGAGTGATCTTATAGGTTTCAACAACATAAAAAGTTATCTATTCTTTGGTGTATCATTGATGAAGGGGTCTCCACATGTGTTATGCCAAAAAATATCTAGAAGAAACTAGGATCTCCTAAATTGATCCCAACCCTTATAACTTTACGTGTGTATGATGGTTGTCCTTGATATCCATAAGGCCTCCTTCCAAATTTTCCCATAGAACTTGCAAGAAAAGCTATCTTGGTTGATATTGAAGTTGTAGATATCAATTAGGCTACAACATATTGCTTTATCATAGTTGTATGTACTCTATGAAAATAATCACTTCTACCATTTTTCATCTTATGATGTTCACTCACAACAATAAGATCATCACATTAGATGAAATCACTTACCAATCCAAAGTCTGTTTCCAACCCTAATAATGTTTAGCTACCATGATCGAATGTAGCTTATCATTGCCCTCATTCACTAAAATGGGCCCATGAATGTTCCAAGACTTGTTATCAACAGGATCCTTTTCTAGGACTTCCCCTCTTATCCCTAAAGAGGGAATCTCATATATCTACACAATCACATTTGAAACCTATTCTTTCCAATAAAAAAATATACTTATTCCTACTTTAATATTAGGACGCCCATTTCTAAGAAAACCTATTCACCAAGTCCCATTTCTCTTCCTTCCTCTAAGAAGTGTAGGAACCCTTGTGATGCCTAGCATTAACCTTCTAGGTATTAATTTTGGGATCCTAATTTGGCACCTTATACCACCAAACCTTCATCCCACCCCTCAAGTGTTTTCAACACCCATCCGATTGGTTGATACTATAATGTCACACTTACCATTTTTAGTAAGGAGGGTGCCCCTTCCACCATGTATACCTAAATAGAGAATAAGGTAGAGGCCAATATAAATAAAATTGGGGATGTTTCTCCCCTAATTATGTCCATCACCATTACCACAACTACACCAAAGAAGGCTCCAACTTCTTGTTCCATTTGCAAGATATTTTTTCACCCCACCCAATAATGCCTAAAAATTCCTCCCTTGTATACCCATATCCATTTTCAAGAGGGTAATAGTGATAAACCATTCTTATAATCTATATCATTCTCCTTGATGCAACCAGGAAGTGCAATAAGACATTACATGCCAACCACCCTTTTGCACTATGTGACATATATGACCACTATTCACATACTTGTATGGACCTTCAAAACTTTTATGCAACCTTCGTAGAACTCTATGTCTATTCCTTAGAACTACATTCCATTGTCATTGAAGAGATTCTTATTCCTAACCATCCAAGTGAAAGCAATGTTACCATTTTCTATGTTTCTTACCTAGGTGAATCAACCACTTTAGTACCATCCTCATATTCATTGTGTGGAAATATAAGAAACCCACTTCATGACTTAGGATAAAATATTTAATTAATTTTGTTTAATTTCCTACCCACTAGCCTAGATAGTTGGAATCTACTTGTGCCACACAGTAAGAACTTTCCATATATACCCCAAGAGTGATTTAATATTGATTCTGGGTTGATCATGTCCACTTTATTAACTTCCAAAATTAGTAACTACGCTTTCTTGCAGATTATGTCTTTTATTGCTTTATTCCATCTTTTATGTGGATAAGGTAAAGCTAGTCAACTAGGAAACTGCTATCTTTTGTTGCCAACCCATACTCCATTATTTTCTCTCCATATTCCAGGATTAGAAATTATTTCCACCACTTATCATCACTCACTCATTCTTTATCTAATTCGTGAGGTCCTTGATTGTCATGTTCCCATTTTGACAGCACCATGAAGCAGATCGAACCCCATGGATCCTAGTGACAGATTGAATTAAATATTTGATGAGGGGTTAAGATGAGGAAATTAATTAATTAGGAGTGTGCATTTAAATTTATCCATAGTTGCCACCACTAGTAGAAAATGAGAAATTAATGACTAAAAAAATGACTAAAACTAGGCTATAAACAACTATTTTTGAGTTGGTGACTAATACTAGCAAATTTCCATTATCTTATAGCTAGTCGTATTTCACTAGTCATTAATAGCTTGAATTAGTAGTCATTGATTTAGTCATTGATAGACAATGATTTAGTCATTGATAGACAATGCTTTAGTCATTGATAGTCAATGATTTATTCATTGTTTTAGTCATTGATATAGTTAATGATTTAGTTATTGATTTAGTCATTGATTTAGTCACAGATTTAGTCATTGATTTAGTCACTGAGTGAGTCACTGATTTAGTCACTGATTGCAACCATTAATGACCAAATATACAACTAAATAAAATATTATATGTTAACATATTAATGACTAAGCTAAATACAACTAAGATATGGGAAATTAGCTACTAATAGCCGTATATATGTGAATTTAGTCGTTTTTGTAGTCATAAATTTATGATAGGGCACGGAGGAATCGAACCACCAACCTCCTGCCTATAATTAGGCATGCACTCTACCATTGAGCTAGCACCCTTTCAGAAGTTGTTATTGCTTGACAATGATGATATTCAAACAAATATATGATAGATATCAATATACAAAATACATAATTATTACTATTACAACTTACCAGTAACTAGTATTTATGATAAACTAATTCCTGAGAGCTATGTACAATTTTCCCTGTAACTAAAGCTAATAAAAATACTACAAATACTCTTACCAAAGAGATTTAGTGATGAGTACCTCTTCCCATTCTTCATCACTATAATTCTCATAGTCCAAAGAAGAATCCTTCCTGAAAGTATTTCGAAGCCCAATGCCATCACTGCATAAAAAACAAAGAGTCAGAAACAAAACATTCCCTCTTGTCTACTGCAATATTAAGAATCCATGAGCTTCAAGGTGTTTCAGATGTTCCTCATCATGGGATATCAAAATTAAAACACAACCTGTTGCTTTGATAATTAATAATCTTAAAATTATGCAAAGTATATTCACCTTTTCTTTGAGAAGGTTCCATAATAAGCAGGTCTATGGTTGTGATCAAACTGCAAAAGGTTTCTTCTCTTATTATGAAGTCTATTTTAGCTTTAAATCAAGTGATAAACATTCTAAGAGCCATGCAGATTCAGAAACTTATTGCTAATGGAGAATCAGAGATTATCATTTGCAAAATTAAAGACTTGACTCCCTATGCACCATAATGTCTTGCAAAAATGATCTCTAGACCTAGAATTCAAAGAATTGCAAGTATTTTGACTTGGGGAATTGCAAGTATTTAGTATTGAATCATTTATTGTTTCAAAGGTACCATTTTTTATGGAGAAGTTATGCTTTGTGAATCATTATTCCTTGGCTATAAGGGCACCTAATAGTGGATTCAATAATTAAAAAGTCATGTTGCAAATATAAAGAGAAATAACCTACTCCTACAACATTGCGTATTTAGAGAAACCTTTAAAGGGATGTATATTTGGCTTCTAGGTGATGATACCAGTTATTTGAAAGGCAAGAAAACTGGTTAAGCATGAATTAAACTTGAAACACTTGGAAACTATTAGGTATAACAAAATATATATCAGCTCTGTGTTGAGATGTACAGGATCTGAAATAGCTTCCATGATGATTGGACAATAGTTCACAAAGAGAAATAACCATTGACAAGAACCGAAATTTCCTTAGAATGTATGGTCACCTAAAATAAGACTACACTGAAATTTAGATTATAGTAAGCTTTTGAGATTGACTAAACCTGTCAAAAAGGTTGGAGATACTGGTATTCTACAGTGTTCTTATAATGCACAGTTGCATAAAGGCATATTCTTATCAATATTTATGAATTTCAAAATGAAGGAATTTACTTGACCATGAAATGCACATTTATGATGAAGCAAAGGATAGAGAAAATCATTATGAGGTTCATATTCCCCATTTGAACTACCTACACTATTCCATTCTCTTTATCTAAGGGATTTGAGACAACTATATGATGATGTAATACTGGGTGTTTCCACTAGGTGGGATTACATTTCTTCTTATTCTTGATCAGTTTATTTGTAGGGCAGCCTCAAAAACTCACTTATGACAAGAAGTGGATAGGTGACCAATCTTACAATAGGGTCTACCCTTGAAAGTAACTTGTTCATAAGTCAAACTTCTGTTTCTAAACTACTCCAACATCAAGAAGTATTTCCTCTGTAAGATTAGGGCCTCAAGTTAATAGTGCATTTATACTCGAAATGAGTGTGGGATGGCACCACACATGTCATTCCCAACTCTAATATTCTGTTTTGAATGCTCTCTACCCATATTTCTTATCAAAGGTGGGAAAATTAGAATCATGTTCTGACATCGACTGGAGCAGGACAACACTCTCAATGATAGCAACACTGGTTTTGCAGAGGAAGGTGCTCATCGGTGAAGTATTCAGTTGAATTTCAAACGGGAATGGAGGATTTTTGAGAATTCAAGAGACGTTATAAATTGGAGGTATGTTGGGGAACAATCATCAAAATTATTGGTGTATTATGTTGTTGTGTATTCCATTTGAGTCTTGGGACTGTCATTTTAGAAGTTGGTTTGAACCTGTCATCATCAGGAGGCATATCTCTATGTTCAAGGTCGCACATTTTGTGTGTATTAGTGTTCTATGCTATTTTTTAGGAAGGTGGTATTATCTCCTTGGTTCGGGGCTTAGTACTAGCCATTCTTTGTCTGGTGTAAATTCTACCCTTGGTATCATTCCTTTGTGGATATGTCCTACATTTGAGCCTTTGAATTGTCTTTGGAGTGAGTTTGACATCACCGGGAGGCAATCTTATGATACCAAGGTTGTACACCCCAGGTGCACATTTTTTTTATACATTACGTTACATAAAGTCATACTCCAGTTGTTATAGTTGGATGGTGGTATTTCAATGGTAATTATGGCCTTCAATTGACCCACCTCAACCAATTGTGGTCCTGTGCTCAGAACCTTAGACAACAGTGGATTAAAGGACATTCCGTGGCAGAAATCTGGTGACTCTGCTACTGCATATCTCACCAGATTGAATGGAGATTGGTTTCTCCCCTGTTTTGAATTGAGTCTTCTTGAGCATTCCAAGCCATGGGTTTCCCATGTTTTCATGGGAACTCAGCAAGACATCCTTGATATCAAGAAAATCCTTTAGAGACAGGACTACATCAATGAAAATAGTTTTACCATGCTTTCTCTGAAAAATACTATACAAAGCAAGGAGCATGTCATCATCTCATAGAACTTGGAAATCCTAGATATAGTCATGCAACAAAGGAGGAAAATACAAGCCTTGGAGTCTAAGTGCTTGAACCTTAAATCTAGGACTAAAAAGGCTCATCAAATGCACTTTAGACTACATCATCAAATCATAGGCATACTTGGGGTTCCACTACAACATATTTATACCAAAGAATATGAAACTGTTTCACAATAGTTTGAAGATATCGAGCTTGAGAACCCAATGATACAGGTTGTCCACACAGAACTTAGAAGAGCCTATAGCCAGGATATTTTTCAATAAAGCATGATATGTAAAATCATTTTTGTATTAGGTACTTCTATTAGATATATACTAGTAGGAGCTCTCTAGTTTACTTTGAAAATTTAATCTCTGTTTTAAAAGCCTTGTGGGAATTGAATATTTGGTGCTCACTCCTAGAATACTATCCAATTTTTTTATTACCTAGCTATACAGTTATGATTTAGCCATTTTAAATTTCTAACACTATTCTACTAACAACTTTCTGAACAAAATGTCACTTCTAATTGGAGAAAATAGAGAAAAAGTGGCCTTTTAATAACTTCAAAAAATTATCTTTGGCTGAATTTTGCAATCATGGATTAGTCCTATCCAATCATGGCAGTTGGTCAAATTGATCTAGTGGGTACTTGATTAAGGACTAATAATATCAGTTTGCAATTGTTTTATAATTCTTCATCGATGGTAAATTCATCACCTACTCATTCTAATATGAAGAATGAAGCTCTAAGGATGACGAAAACTATGGGTATTGCAACAAAGACAACTGATCTGTCACTATTGTTGACCAGTTACAGCTATAACTGGCACATAAAGAATTCTGATGTCACCCAGCTTAGCCTTGTTATTGCATTGTCACTGGACACTACACATTATTTACATAAATACAAAATTGTAATCTCGAATATTTGTTTCAACAAAAACGATAAATATACATTTAATATTTTTCATGAACTTTATAGTCTTACTAGTTCATTTAACATGACACCAAGGAAAACAACAATTTGTGAGCTTGCATATTCTTACCTTTCCAATATTGTTCTTGTGTCGTTGAAGCCACTCTCTAATACAGGAGATGCCAAACATGTGTCCACAGGAAAGGGAGCGGCATTTTCATATTTCAAATGTTAGTCTTTAGACATATGAGAATCATATAAATAAATAAAAACATTTTGCTGTAAGAAAGATAATTTATCTTATTTTTTATAGCATGATATAGAGGACTAAAGAAACATCAAACAAATAGGAGACTAGCAACTGAATTTGGTGTATCTACATATGTCAGTAGAGAATACACACCAAAAAATCAATCTTGCAAGGTAGTCACGAGAGGCAGGCACTGCTCCTTGAAAAGGGGACCAACTACTCTCCATATCACCCAAATTTCCATCCTTTGTGATGTTATCCATCTCTCCAAATTTTATGTTCAAATATATATCATATGGGAAAAATATCTTCAATACATTTTACACAATTTGTTGACTGACTACTTCAACCTCTACTGATGAAGGATGTGATAATTGAGTCACCTAATGGGATGAAGATCATCACAAACAAATTCCAATGCATCAATATGAAATCAGAATGAGTCCTCATTAAAAAGACACAAAATCCAATGCACATACTTAGTACAACTTCCCCAGCCAGAATCTTACCATATTTGGTTCCAAGGACCTTAAATAATCCCACAGATAGTTGCTATTATCTTCACCAGTTTCTATGCAAACTTGTCTCTTTTTGTGATCATGTAGCTCCTACAAATAAATCTGATCCTTGTAAGAATATACACACATACAAAGCACAAAATACATGCACCAAACTTTGCACATGCCACTAATAATTAGCAAATACCGATACAAAGGCTTCAACCTTGAATAATGATATAGAGCATAGTGTGAATGGATCCACAACAAGGCTGCCCAAATAAAAAATATGAATGGATTCTGATTGACAAAGCAATAAAATCTTTCACAACATTTTCTATAAATGTCTCTTAAGAAACCTTCACATCTCTGTACCAACTGTAATGTCTACATAAAGGAAAAAAATGTATGAACCGATTAAAAAAAATCACTGGAAACAACTGACCTAAATACTTCCTTGAACAAATTGAAATACATTCTTCTTAGATCTGTTTTGCTCATTCACTGCCCCAACAAAAAAGATTTTGTAAGAGTTTCTGGAGTTACACTTTGTTAATATTAGTAGTTATCTAAATTATGCAAAATTCTCATTTGGACTGCTTACATTCAAACTTGGTTAAAGGTTCTCCATTTAGATGAGATTTTGAAAGGAATGAAAATTGAAATTGAATATTTATCAAGGTCAATAGATGACTATAATATTCAACAGGACTGTAAAATAAATTAGCACATAAGGTGCAACAACTAGGAGAGTGCCAAATCATCTCCTGAAACTCCCATATGTAAACTAAGATAAGGATCAATTAACCAGAATTATTTACACTGTAAAACCAAGTTATGTATGCAGAAAATTCCAACTGCTCTGAAATCCACTGACATAAATTAGCATCACACAATCAAGTAAAAACTCTCCAATATGTATAAGCATGTCACTCCAGGATGGCCAAACAAACACATTTGAAAATAAACTAATAACTTAGTACGTTACCATCAAAGTTACACTTTGTTAAGCTTAGTAGTTATCTAAATTATGCAAAATTATCTTTTGGACTGCTTACATTCAGACTTGGTTAAAGGTTCTCCATTTAGATGAGGTTTTGAAAAAAATGGAAAATGAAATTGAATATTTATCAATGTCAATAGATGACCAAAGTAGTCAATAGGACTGTAAAATAAATTAACACATAAGGTGCAGCGAATAGGAGAGTGCCAAATCATCTCCTGAAACTCCCATATGTAAACTAAGATAAGACTCAATTAACCAAAATTATTTACACTATAGAACCAGGTTATGTATGTAGAAAACTGCTCCCAAATCCACTGACATAAATTAGCATGACACAATCAAGTAAAAATGCTCGAATATGTATAAGCATGTCACTCTAGGATGGCCAAACAAATGCATTTGAAAAACAACTAATAACTTAGTACGTTACCATCAAAGATATCAAGCATATGTTAACAAAATAATGCACCGACCAAAGACATATTTAACGACAGATGGCCCCAACTAATTTAACTTGCTCAGCAAAAAGTAAAAGGCAAAGAGAAATGCATGCACTAAATCATAGAGACAAGCAGAAGGATGAATATCAATTCCTACCTAGCTCATTCGGTTAAGGTGTGGGTCTTGTCAGCAAGGCGACCCAGGTTCAATTACCCTTAGGGATGAACTAGTTGGGAGGCGACACCCCAAAATCTAGCCAAGTTGACAGCTGATGTGGTCCAGAATGGGTGTGATCCCTGGGTGATTTTGACAGGAATATATGCCACTGGGTCATGGTTTCTCAAGACAAAAATCCTCTCCTGTGAAGTGAGGGAGTTTCAAGCAAACAAAAAAAAGAAGAGAAAAAGGATGATGCTTTAGGCTTTAGCCTTTTTTAAACAAAAACAAATCATATTAACTACTGAAAAAAGTTACCATCCTATATAGTCAGAATCCTAAATTTCTTTTAAGAGATTATAGGTATCCCAACTATAGTTATAGTGTGAAGAAATTGTGTTAAATGCTTACAAAAGGTTTCCACCTTACATACGAAAACAATGGGCCAGATAGCCTTGATGGGTAAAGAAAACTTACAGCAAGGCAATACCAAGTGTTCCTACTGACAGACTTAATATGAATTTCCTGATCTCAACTCTTTTGTTGTCCCAGAGTCATCTCACTGCTGAAAGTTATCGTTTCTAAGGCATTACACAGTGAAAATCCAGAAGAATGAAACAAAAGTTATCTTTTTGCTTCTTCCCACTGAATTTCTTCTTAATGAAGAGGTTGGGACCATTGTACCAAAATAATATGATGGAACCCACATGGTAAAATATTCTAAAGTGAAGCACTAGGATTCTTTCTTTATTAGTGCTTCCCTTTAGTTACTTTCTTTAACTTTCCATTGAGACTTTTATCATCCTTTGAGTTAACTGCATTATCTTTAACTTGCAGAGGCTGAACCTCCTTAAGTCTGACTTGGATTATCCTTTGTTGGGGAAGATTCCTACACCGTTCCATTCTCTTTATCTAAGGGCTTTGAGCCAATTATATGATGATGTAATACTAGGTGTTTCCACTAGGCGGGCTTACATTTATTCTTATTCTTGATCAGTTTATTTGAAGGGCAGCCTCAAAAACTCACTTATGAAAAGAAGTGGCTAGGTGACCAATATCAAAATAGGATCTTCCCTTGAAAGTGACTTGATCATAAGTCAAAATTCTGTTTCTAGACTACTCCAACATCAAGAAGGATTTCCTTTGTAAGATTAGGGCCTGAAGTCAATAGTGTATTTATACTCCACATGAGTGTGCGATGGAACCACACATGCCATTCCCAACTCTAATATTCAGTTTTGAATGCTCTCTTCCCATATTTGTTATCAAAGGTGGGAAAATGATAACCGTGTTCTGACCTCGACTGGAGCAGGCCAACACTGGTTTTGCAGAGTTAGGTTCTCATCGGTGAAGTCTTCAGTTGAATTTCAAATCAGAATGGCGGATTTTTGAGAATTCAAGAGATGTTATAAAATGGAGGTCTGTTGGGGAATAGTCCTCAAAATTATGGGTGTATTATGTTGCTGTGTATTCCATTTGAGTCCTGGGACTGTCATCTTAGAAGTTGGTTTGAACTTGTCATCATTAGGAGGCATATCTCTATGTTCAAGGTTGCACATTTTGTGTGTTTTAGTGTTCTATGCTATTTTTTAGGACGGTGGTATTATCTCCTTGGTTTAGGGATTAGTACTAGCCATTCTTTGTCTGGAGTAAATTTTACCGTTGGTATCATTCCTTTGTGGCTGTGTCCTGCATTTGAGCCTTTGAACTATCTTTCAAGTGAGTTTTACATCACTAGGAGGCAATTTGTTTATACCAAGGTTGTACACCGAGGGTGAGCATTTTTGTTATATGTTACATTTCATACAGTCATACTCCAGTTATTACAGTTGGATGGTGGTATTTCAATGGTAATTATGGCCTTTCGTTGACCCACCTCAAGCAATTGTGGTATATCTGCAATTGTGGTCCTGTGCTCAAAACCCTAGACAACAGTGGATTAAAGGACATTGTATGGCAAAAATATGGTGACTCTGCTATTGCATATCTCACCAGATTGAATGGATATTGGGTTCTCCCCTATTTTGAATTGAGTTTTCTTGGGAATTCTAAGCCATGGGTTTCCCAGGTTTTCATGGGAACTCAGCAGGACATCCTTGATATCAAGAAAATCCTTCAGAGACATGACTACATCAATGAAAACATGATTCTCATGCTTTCTCTAAAAAATAATATACAAAGAAAGGAGCATGTCATCACCTCGCAAAACATGGAAATCCTGGATATAGTCATGCAACAAAGGAGGAAAATACAAGCCTTGGAGTCTGAGTGCTTGAACCTTAAATCCAATGCTGAAAAAAGATCATCAAATGCACTTAGAATACATCATCAAATCATAGGCAGACTTTGGGTTCCACTACAAGATATTTATACCAAATAAAATGAAACTGTTTCACAACAGTTTGAAGATATCGAGCTTGAGAACCCAGGGATATAGGCTGTCCACGTAGAACCTAGAAGAGCCTATAGCCAACATATTTTTCACTAAAGCATGATATGTAAAATCCTTTTCATATTAGGTACTTCTATTAGATATATACTAGTAGGAGCTCTCTAGTTTACTTTTAAAATTTAATCTCTGTTTTAAAAGCCTTGTGACAATTGAATATTTGGTGCTCACTCCTAGAATACTATCTACTTTTTTTATTACCTAGTTGTATAGTTCTGCTTTAGCCATTTTAAATTTCTAACACTATGCTACTAACAATTTTCTGAACAAACTGTCACTTCTGATTGGAGAAAATGGAGAAAAAGTGGCCTTTTAATACCTTCAAAAAAATCTCTTTGGCTGAATTTTGCAATCATGGATTAGTCCTATCCAATAATGGAAGTTGGTCAAACTGATCTAGTGGGTACTTGATTAAGGACTAATAATATCAGTTTGCAATTGTCTTATAATTCTTCATTGATGGTAAATCCATCACCTACTCATTCAAATATGCAGAATGAAGTTCTAAGGATGACAAAAACTGTGGGTATTGCAACAAAGACAATTGATCTGTCACTATTATTGACCAGTTACAGCTATAACTAACACATAAAGAATTTTTATGTCACCTAGATTAGCCTTATTATTTCATTGTGGACCCTAAACATTATTTACATAAATACAAAATTATAATCTCGAAGATTTGTTTAAAAAATATATATAAATATATATTTAATCTTTTTCATGAACTTTATAGTCTTACCAGTTCATTTAACATGACACCATGGAAAACAAAATTTTGTGAGCTTGCATATTCTTACCTTGCCAATATTGTTCTTGTGTCATTGAAGGCACTCCCTAATACAAGAGATGCCAAATATGTGCCCACAAGCAAGGGAGCTGCATTTTCATATTTCAAATGTTAGTCTTTGGACATTTGAGAATCTTATAAATAAATAAAAACATTTTTCTGTAAGAAAGATAATTTATCTTATTTATGATAGCATGATATATAGGACTAAAGAAACATCAAACAAATAGGAGAATAGCAACTGAATTTGGTGTATGCGGGCTTTTCAAGAAACAAGTGAGAAAGGAGAGAATTGGCATAATCAGTCATAGGAAACAATATTGACAGCAAAGTTCTTCCCTGAAGACTTCAATTCAAAGTAGTAGTCTTGCAAAACTATTTTCTTAACTAAAGGTTCCATTGTCTAGGATCATTGAATTGAATATTAATAGGGCCCAAAAACTGCCTAGATATGAGGTACATGGGTTGTTCATTTCCTTTCATTGTCCATAGGTGGCATGGATTTCCCAGAATTCGTTTTACAACTAAGAAAAAGACAACATGATATTTTAGACTTGCCCAAAAAACTCAGAAACCAACCCATAAAACCTCATGAAAAATTAAGTGAACACCTTATGGGAAACAATGTGCATGATTCTTCAATGTCAAAACTAAATATCCATTCAGTTGATGCTATGACCCATTTAAGGTAGAGTGAGACAAATACAGTCCACAAGGTCATGGATCAATACTATCAACCTCAAAACATATATAAAACCAAAAAAATCTATTTGCATTTGCATCAACTGACACAAACTAGCTCCTTCATCTTAGCCTCAAGGTTTTAATTGGAATAAAATATATATGCTTTTATCATCTTTTTATAGGAGTTGTCTTTGCACTCCCATTTTTCACTCCTCACTATTGTACTTAATAGTCACATTGACCTATTTGCAGCCATCTGTTGGAAACTAATGTGTCTCATCTTATCTTATCCTATGGTCTATATTGTATTTAGTGAATGCACATGTGATCGGCAGATGTGTTATGAAACAATCATTTTATTATTGTGTGGGTCATGACAAATGCGTTAAGCCATGTATTAGTCGTTATGAAGACATCATTAGGAAGTTCTTGTCATCTAGGTACATGGACCTCATGATTTATGGCACTATTTCCCTATTTGGAATTTGACAATAAAAGGATCCCAATATGCTTGACAACATTACTAAGCAAAAAGAGTAGGAAAACATATGAATATGTGTTTTTTTTAACTTTATACCCCTTGAACCTAGGAAAGTGAATCAAATAGAAAGACAATATACTTGGTTACTTCAAAATATTTAGAACACATGAATCACTCATCTATGTGGGGACGATTTATAAATTAGAAGGTATCCATACCTTGTATTAGACAAGGATATCATTATCTTTCATAGTCTATCGAACAATATTGCCATTCTCATATTCTACAATCAAAACCTCTTCTGTCTTATCCATACAACAAATCATTAGCATTTTGAGTTTTGATATTGTTCCATCATATAACTGCCTTATTTGCATAAGTTGAGAACCTATCCCATCAACCATGCCTGAAAGTAATGGAACCTGCATGGGCAAGAAATTGATAAGCCACTTTAATATTTTTGAAATATCACAACAAATAAAATAACCAAACTTCTATCAATGTTTTCATACAATTTAAGATCATATAATTAGATAATCATTAGTGAAGTACTTAACCATTAGAAACTAGCAATTAGTGAAGTACTTCCCTCATAGCAATCAAATGTTTTTCCCAGCTACTTACAATATGACAAACATTAGAAACAGTTTGGACTTTTAAATTGCTTGCAATTGTGGCAGAGTGTAATCCTCCAGAGAAGTAGAACCACTGGATGTTTAATTGTATAATCATTCATATAAACTCATTTGGAACTTTCTCTTTTTCTTTCCCATTTTTCATCATCCAAGTTGATTTGTTAGTTACATGGTCATCAAGAAAATAAATATAGTAGTTCAATCATCTTAAACCACTATTTGGAGCATATATATATTTGAAGGAAAACAACCCAATGGCCTGAAATCCCTCAAAACTATGGACCCACCCTCTAGAATGTTTTATTAGTGAAGATCAGGTCGTGGGTATTAAGCCAACAGAAATTACAAATTAACTGCCCACATCCTACATCAATGATCTAGCACAAAGCCCAACAAGGCACGTATTCTAGTGACATCTTATAAGGCATGTTCCCAAAAAGAGATGGCCTAGCTGTAAGCCACAACCACAGATCCCATGCAAGGGAGGAGCAAGCCTGCCATGATTTGAATTGGGTCTTCTTCACAGCAACCACACCAAGTAGCCACCAGACAACAACTTGATGGACATGTATATGTGTGCTTGTGTGTGTGTGTGTGATGCAAAGGAGGACTCCACGCTATGTAGCTGGAGAACACATGTGTCCTCAAAATTTGAGGACACCCAATGTACATTGAGGACTGGGACTAACTCATGTCATTGATGCAAAAGGGAATATAACCTTCAACAGTCATATTGCTTATCACTTAGGGATTAGAATCTTACTGTACCTCAGAGCAAATAGGTCAACAAAATAATGGAGATCAACTTGTAGTCCAGGATTCAACCCAGAGAGGATAGTTCACTTGAAATCTGTCATTGGGGATGTGAAGTGTAGCCTTGAGGCCTAAAACATGTGCTACCTACAATATTCCAAGTGACATATTGAAGCACATGTCTAACAATAGAGTCACAGTTAAATAGAGGGCACATGCATGTAGATCTGATATCTTGATATGAATTCAATGAGATCCCCTTAGCTTCCCAGTTCAAAATACACAATTTATTGAATGTGTCCTCATCGGGAAGCTTGCACAAAAAGTAAAATATAATTCCTCTAATCCCAAGAGTCTTCCTTTTTTTGTCCATATTCGTTATTGTTGTTCAAGAAAAACAATTAAAGTCTCTTTGGGGTTCAGGCTAAGTTTTACAATTTTTTGTCCCCGATTTAGCAGGAGATCTGCATGGGGTATTACAGGGCGACAGAGCCATGTTTGAAGACAATGCTTGAGTCCCAAGTCTAGGATCAGGTTACTAACTTAGTACATAAGGATTTCATCACATGCATGCATAAGATAGTGAGTCTTGGGTTGAAACCCACTGAACACAGTTGAAATACCATCTTCCATTGGCTTCAGTTGAGACACACCCCTTGAAGGCAGCATATCGACCGTTTGAATAGAAAGGAAATGTTTTATCTTTGAGGGCTAAACATGTGCTACCTACAATATTCCAAGTGACATATTGAAGCACCTCTAAAAAAATAGAGTCACAGTTAAACAGAGGGCACAGGTATTTATATCTGAGATCCTGATATGAATTCAATGAGATACCCTTAGCTTCCCAGTTCAAAATACACAATTTATTGAATGTGTCCTCATCAGGCAGTTTGCACAAAAAGTAAAATATAATTCATCGAAGCCCAAGAATATTCCTTTTTTGTCCATGTTCTTTATTGTTGTTCATGAAAAATAAATAAAGCCTCTCTGGGGTTCAGGCTGAGTTTTACAATTTTCTATCGCTGATTTAGCAGGGGATCTGCATGTGGTATTAGAAGGTGACATAGCCATGATTGAAGACAATGATTGAGTGCCAAGTCTAGGATCAGGTTACTAACTTACTACATAAGGCTTTCATCACATGCATGCATAGGATGGTGGGTCTTGGGTTGAACCCCACTAAACACAGTTGAAAAACCATCTTCCATTGGCTTCAGCTGAGACAAACCCCTTCCAAAAAGTCATGGATCTTTGTATCGGCTCTAAGATACATCAAAAACCTGTATACATAACCTTATCTACCAGCAACAAAGATTCATTATTGGTAGAGGCTGGCACATATTCTTGGATCAGGGTATAACTATCAATAGATATTAGAAAAATAGTCTCTTCTAGAACTAGAATGAGGAAAATCATGTGATTTCCTAGTGTGGAAAAGAATCTTTGTGGACTGGCTCTATGATTGTCTGAAGCCAAAAAGGAATGAGCATTGAAACACAGTCAAGCTAATGTTAGTGGGGAGATGGAAAAAAAATGAACTCGATCTTTCACACATCCTATCTATAATGACATCGAAAAAATTACACCAGAATGCTAACAAAAAATTGCATCCCTATTCTTGACCTATCACAAGGGGATATTTGCCTAAAGGATGGTAGCAATATTTCCCTGGAGGAACAAGTACCTGTGGTAAATATGACAATTTGGTAGGAAGTTTGTCCAACAAGCAAGGAATCCATATCCTAAGAAAATACCAACACCCACATTCAATCTACATGATGAAACTCCACAAGAAGCTACCATGGGGTGTTTCTTGAATCTACCAGTGTCTTTAGGATGTTGATGTATTTGTAAATTCGGAATGTATTCATTTGTATTGTAACCTGATGTTTATTCCGGGATGTATCTATTATGTATTTGAGTCATGTTGTCATGCCCCGATGTTCCGATCGGGAGGATTAATAATGTAAACAAGTCATGTCAAGTCATTGTTAAAGTCCCCACAGTTTAGGGGCACTAGGGTTATTAGAAACTCATAGAGATGTCAGCTCTAGTAAGTAATTGTTAAGTGAGGCCAACATGATTGAGTGCACTTCAAGTGAATGAAAGAATATAAATAGAGAGTGAGTCTCTCTATTTATCACACACATCACTCACTCACTCAAGTGTAGCGAATTAGTGAGGAAGGAAATACATTGGGGCTAGACAAGAAGAAGACTACTGTTGTCAGGAGTGCATCTTACTATTTTGGGGTTTTACATCTTGTGCCGATTCTATCTCTGAGGAAGTTGCGGGGTTTTCTCCATTTATGGTTTCCCCGATCAAAAACACTGTGTTCATTGTCTCTTGTGTTTGCTTCTTGTACTTGTTATTCTCTCAGTAAAGATCCTAACATAATGCTAGCTTAATGTTAAAAAACTAACATGGTATCAGAGCTAACCTGAGAAGAAGACACTGTGCAGCTGTGGGAACTAGGGCTTCCTAGTTTATGGATCTTCCTCCACATATTTTCAGCAAAAGTAAGGTGGAACAACTCTCCTCCTTAGGGCGCATATTTATGTCGAAAGAGAATCCAATTATGAGGTTTTTCAGTTTTGGACCTGTCACTATGGTAAGAAATTAGGGATTTTTACAGAAGAGGAATTTTTCAGTGATCCCAGTCCTGCATTGATCTCCTCCCCAAAATCGAATTTAGCGAAAAATTTCAAGGAATTTGGGTGGACAGAACTCCAGAAAATAAAAACCCTAATTTGCTCCTGAACCCGCTCTGCAAGATTTCAGCTCAAGTTTTAGATCCGGCATCTTGAACCTGGTAAGATCTAAAATATTTTGTATTTCCATTTGAGGTTCTCATTTAATATTTCTCATCATACCAATCTTGATGAAAATCTTGAGAGCTGATAACTTCCGAGCTTGGAAGTATAGGATTTCCCTGGTCCTGGAAGAGAATGAATTAGACTCCTACATTCATGAGGATGTTCCATTTCCAGAGGGAGATGAGGCAAAGGCCTTACATAAGAAGAATATGGTTATGGAAAATAGGATCATTGCTGATTCTATTAAGGATCACCTTATCCCACAGGTGTCCTCTCTCAAGACACCTAAAGCTATGTTTGATGCCCTAACCAAATTGTTTGAAGGAAAGAACATCAATCGGAAGATGACCCTGAGGAACCAACTGAAGAATGTGAAGATTCAGAATGTAGAAACTATCTAGTCATACTTCACAAGGGTTTCTCGGATCAAGGAACAATTAGAAGCTGTTGATGAAGAAGTGGAAAATGTAGAGATTGTGATGACTACTTTGAATGGCCTTCCTAGGTCATGGGATTCTTTCATTCAAGGAATCTGTGCTAGGAAGAAGTTAATCAAGTTCAGCAGACTATGGGAAGAGTTCTCTCAAGAATAAGCTCAGATAGTAGCTCGAGAAGAAAATATGGGAAGTGAAAACCAAGCTCTCACAATACACTCCAAGACTCACTCCAAGTCAACAAGGAAAAAAACTCATCACTTCAGAGGTAAGAACTCTCACAAAGATAGTACTAGAAGAGATATGTCTAGGATCATATGGTATACTTGTGATGAAGCAGGACACTTTGCAAAGAATTGTCCTAACAAACAGAAGATAGTAAAGAAGAGCAACAAAGAAGACATCATGCTCATGCTGTAGAGGATGATGAACCATCCAGAAAGAGATCCAGATATGAAAGTGAAGATTCTTCAAGTGAGGATGAATATGTTCTGATATCAGCTCTCATAGGTAACATTACTCATGGAAGTGATGATTGGCTTCTAGACAGTCGGGCTTCCAAACATATGACGGGATTCAAAGAATCCTTTGTAAGACTGTCAAATCATGAATCACCTCACAAGGTGAAACTAGGAGATGACTACCAATATCCAATAAAAGGTAGTGGGGAATATTCATATAAGCTAGACTCGGGTAAGTCTCTAACAATGAAAGAAGTATTGTTTGTGCCAGGACTCAAGAAGAACCTTCTCTCCATATCAGCATCATATGCAAAAGGAATGCGGGTTGCATTCATAGATGGTCAAGTCATCATGTGGCCAAAAAGAAAAACCATCGATGATGCTGTAGTAATTGGAGAACAAGAAGGAGGATTATACAAATTGAAGGGCCATCCAGAACAAGCCTTGGTCCATGACACAGTAGAGCAAAGTGAACTTTGGCATAGAAGACTTGCACATGTACATTACAGATCGCTACCTATTGCAAGCAAAGTTGTCGAAGGTCTTCCAGAAATTCAAGCAAAACATGATGGGGTCTACAAAGGATGTGTGAAAGGAAAGAATACAAAGAAGAGATTTCCAAGCAGTGAAAGCAAAGCAAAAGGAATCTTGGAAATCATCCACTCTGATGTATGTGGTCCTATGTCATAAAACTCTCTAAGCGGGTATGCATATTATGTTTCTTTTATTGATGACTTTTCTAGGAAGACATGGGTTTACTTTATGAAGAACAAAGATGAAGTTTTCAGTAAGTTTACAGAATTCAAAGCCTTGATCGAAAACCATACTGAAAAGATGATCAAGACCATTTGATCAGATAATGGTGGAGAATTCACTTTGAATGAATTCAAAGAGCTATGCAAAGAATCAAGGATTAAGAGGGAGTTGTCCACTCCTTATAATCCACAACAGAATGGGGTTGCGGAATGGAAGAATAGAACTATCATGGAAGCTGTAAGAGCTATGCTTCATGATCAAGATCTACCTATGCATCTTTGGGCAGAAGCTGCTAGAACAACGGTGTATGTACAGAATCGTACTCCACATAGCGTACTCGAGAACAAGACTATTGAAGAAGTTTTCTCCGGCAAGAAACCAGAAGTCAGCCATCTCAGAATATTCGGTTGTCCTATGTACATTCACATTCCAAAAGAGAAGAGGAATAAATTAGATCCTTCAGGAAAGAAGGGCATATTTGTGGGATACTCTGAAAGCTCGAAGGCTTACAGAATATATTTCCCAGGATATAAGAAGATTGACATCAGCAGGGATGTGACATTTGATGAAGACACATCTTACAACAAATCCAGAAAGAGATATGCTGAAGAACCTGAAGAAGTAGAAGCACCCAGAATTCATGATACAACCATGAATGAAGAAAATCGAGAAGAAGATCGAGAATTTGAAGAACCACAAAAACCTGTAGATCCACCTCTGGAGAAGAATCCTCATAAGAGGAAACCTGCTTGGGTACGAGAACTTATCCAAGGTGTGGAAAGATATGGGGCTCCAGAAGAGAATCACAGAGAAAGAAAGAGGACCAGATCCAATTTCGGGTATGTAGCTTTACTATGTGATTTCATTGATAAAGAACCTTCCAGTTATGAAGAAGCAGCAGAACAGAAAGAATGGAAGGATGCTATGATCGAAGAGTACCAATTGATCATGAAGAATGATGTTTGGGATGCTGTCCCAAGACCAGATGGGAAGTTAGTTGTAACTTCCAAATGGATCTACAAGATCAAGCATGCTATAGATGGTAGCATTGAAAAGTATAAGGAAAGATTTGTAGCTTGGGGTTTCTCTCAGACAGAAGGAATAGATTATGAAGAAAACTTTGCACCTGTATCCAGATACACTTCCATCGGATCAGTACTTGCTCTGGCTACAGTGATGAAATGGAAGATACACCAGATGGATGTCAATACTACCTTCTTGAATGGTGTAGTGGAAGAGGAAGTGTATGTAGAATAGCCACTCGGTTTTGAGACACATGACAGAGAGTCTCATGTATGCAGATTGAAGAAATCCCTGTATGGTTTGAAACAGGCACCTAGGACATGGTACGGAAGAATTGATAGCTTTCTATCAAGTTTGGGCTTTACCAAGAGTAAAGCAGATTCGAACCTTTACTACAAGGTTGAAGATGGCAACCCAGTGATGCTTCTACTATATGTAGATGATCTATTTGTGACAGGTACAGATGTGTTGATTGCTGATATGAAGAGAAAGATTTCTGCCGAGTACGAAATCAAGGACTTGGGTATGATGCATTGCTTTCTAGGTATGGAGGTGTGGCAGAGTATAGATGGAATATTCCTTGGACAAGGGAAGTATGTAGTAGAGATCCTGAAGAGGTTTGGGATGATGGACTGCAAAATTATGACCACACCTATGGCATCGAACCTGAAGCTATTAAGTGATGCTTCATCAAAGTCAGTTGATGCTACGATGTATCGTCAGATGATTGGGTCATTGATGTACCTGACAAACATGAGACTGGAAATTTGCTTTGCTTTGAACACCTTGAGCTAGTTCTTGACAGATCCGAGAAGTGTTCACTTGACTGCTGCAAAGAATATTCTGAGGTACCTGAAGGGTACAGTTGATTATGGGCTCAAGTATGATGCAAATCAAAAGATTAACCTAGAGGGTTATGTTGATTCATATTGGGAATGTAGTGCCATCGATATGAAGAGTACTTCAGGATGTTTCTTCAGTATGGGATCAGGTGTGATCTCTTGGTTTAGCAGGAAGCAATCATGTGTGGCACTGAGTACAGTTGAAGCAGAGTATGTCGCAGCTTGTTCAGCTAGTTGTGAGGCAGTATGGCTGCGGAAGCTACTGTATGATTTATTTGATCTCCAGTTGGATGCTACTTGTATACATTGTGACAACTAGAGTTGCATGAAGTTGTCAGAGAATCCAGTGTTCCATGACAAGTCGAAGCATATCAAGATCAAGTATCACTATATCATGGATATGGTGCAGAGAGGAGCAGTGAAGCTCCAGTATGTTGCGATGGAGGAACAGATAGCTGATGTATTGATGAAGCCATTGGCTAGACTGAAGTTCGAGTACTTCAGGGAGAAGCTTGGTGTTCTCCAGATCGAGGTTTCCTCCAAGGGAAAGTAATGAGTCCCAAATCCATTCTAACGAGCAGGTCAGATGTAAGGGCTGAGCCATTTTGTCATGGTGAGAGGATTCAGTCCCTTCCATGTCAGATATGAGTGCTAAGGATCCATAACCATTCTGACGAGCAGGTTAGATGTAAGCGCTGAACCATTCTGTCATGGATAAATGATTAGGTTCCTCCCATGTTAGATGTAAGTGTTGGCCATTCTGTTGAGTAGGACAGATGTAAGGGCAACTGCCAGTCTCCGAGAGAGTGGAGGAACCTGGTCCGTTACCAGGTAGCTCAGTCTGGGACTGGGGGCCATTCTGATGAGGGTGTAGGATTCAGTTCCTACCAGGTCAAATGTGAGTGCATGCCCTTCTGACGAGTAGGTCAGATGTAAGTGCAGAAATCTTTCATCATTGTGAGTAGGATGTGTTCCCTCCTAGATGAGAGTCTTTCATCATTGTGAGCAAGATGTGGTTTCGGCCTGGGTGGAAGAACATAGTTCTTCCATCATTGTGAGCAGGATGTGGTTCTGGCCTGGATGAAAGTGAGGAAATCTTCCATCATTATGAGCAGGATGTGGTTCTAGCCTGGGTGAAAAGAACAGATTTCTTTCATCATTGTGAGCGGATGTGGTTCCGGCCTGGATGGAAGTGCAGAACTCTTCCATCATTATGAGCAGGATGTGTTCCAGCCTAGATGGATGTGAGTACTGTGCCCTTCTGATGAGTAGGTCAAATGTAAGTGCAGAGCCATTTCACAGATGGTAGTAGATGTGCCTACCATGCTAGTGAATGTGAGTGCTGGGCCTTTCTGATGTGATTGTAGTTTACTACATGATCAGATGTGAGTGTTGGGTGTGCCTTTCTGACGAGTAGGCCAGATGTAAGTGCTCGACGAATACCTACCTGATGTCTAGGCCTACAACCAGCATGAAAGAAGGCTAGCTCTATAGAACTTCCTATGACGAGATAGTACACACATGACGATGACCAGGTGAGATCTAGATCGAGCTATGTGTCGTAATCTCACAGATCACATAAGGTTACCAATAATACATAAAATATACAGAACTATACACAGAGACAAGAGACAAGAACAGATAGGATGAACAGATTATATTATTCTCAATAGATCATACAAAGACAAGAACTGAACTTCCTTCTTGTGTGGCTCAACAGCCTAATATATACAATTTACAATTAGTTAAAAGTAACGACCCGTCGGTTCGGTGAACCGACACAACTATTAGTTAACAGACTAACTACTGTGTTTAC
Organism: Pseudotsuga menziesii; assembly: GCA_001517045.1. Classification (NCBI taxonomy): domain Eukaryota; kingdom Viridiplantae; phylum Streptophyta; class Pinopsida; order Pinales; family Pinaceae; genus Pseudotsuga; species Pseudotsuga menziesii. Next base: position 61,505 of record LPNX010302062.1, read on the forward strand.
TCAGCCGACCGACGTAGTCGGTCTCTCGACTTAGTCAGCTGCTCGACTAAGTCGGTCTTCGTTTAAGTCAACTTATGTCGACTTGCTCCTTCTACATCTCCCCCACAAACAAAACATTTCTTCGTCCCGAAGAAAAAGGGAGGTAAAAAAATAGATTAGAAGTACAAAAATGGATTGTAAAGGGAGACTGCTACTGAGGTGGGCTGTGCAGGCGAATAGTTGGTCTCTTCTGCACACAGACTTTGACTATTGCTGGTGCTGTGATGGCAAGTTGATGTTTAAAGTCTGTCCATGTCTGCAAAGCTTTTTGAATGTCGATAGTCAGAGTAGTAAGATTTGAGAGTACCGACATCTTCTCTGCCATTGCCATTTCTGCAATATTTTCCATGTTGGGGCCCAGCAGCTGATTGTGTTCGTCTGCAGCATCAAGGAGTCTCTGCATCTGCGGGCAGATGTTGTCGACTTTCTCCAAGTTGGGGAGGGCTTGCTGAACCCACTGGTGTGCCTCACGTTCCAACTTCTGCAGCTTAGTGTTTTCCAGCACTATTTGGTCTTCGATGGTCTGCCTCAGTTCCGTCTCAGTCGACTTCCTTCTTTCCAAGGCCTGAATGCCTTCTCTGGTCTGCCTCGTCTGACTATAGACCTGCCCATAATGAGTAGGCCAATCTCGGAGTACTTCCTCAGTTACAATGGACTCCTCCATGTGGTCTTATAGAAGTTTGTGAGCCTCCGAGAATGCTGTGTGCTGAGTCAGGAGCAGTCGGACAGTTTCTTCTTTTTGCCTGGCCTTAGTCTCGTGGAGGTGGGTCTGTATGGTCGACACCAAACCTTCAAACAGCTGATATGCTCTTTCCAGCGGTCGGTCGGTAGCAGCTTCGAAAGGTCCTGGGGTAACAGTCTGTACAAGAGACCTGCATTTGTCGAGGAACTCGACTTCTTCTGTCTCCTTATCCTTGAGTTGTTTCCTTAGTCGGGTCGTCCTCCTCTTCGACTCTTTTGCTAGGGTGTTGAGTAGCTGGCCAACCTCTGAGTCGGTCAATGAGCTTACATCCTGTAAGCTAATCCTTAGCTGAGCGGGTCTAGGAAGAGGGTCTGTGGTCTCCTTTTCTTGCTCAGTGGGTTTGTCGTGAGGACCTGCAGAAGTGGAAGGTGGATCAGAGGTCGAAGGGGTTTGTGTCGGAGGGGTTGGTTCAGTGGTCGGGGGTTTTTGTGTTTGGGGAGGTGGTATGTCCACCTCCGGCTGTGATGATGATGGTGGTCTCGGCTGTGAATCAGGCGGTGGTGGGGGTGGTGGAGATGATGGTTGTGAAGGTGGGGAGGGATGGTGTCCTGATCCCGGTGGTGATGGAGGATGGTGTTGGGGACTGTGGTCGGAAGATATAACGTCTTCTTCCGGTGGGAGCTGGTAGTCGGTGAAGGTCTGTTCATGACCTGCGATGTCACCACCGTCATGGACCCTTGTAAACACTGTTGTTTGGTGTGCGTATGTCTTTTCGCTTGCTTTTAGGGGAGTTGTTGTCTTGATTGTCTGCGCTGATTTGAACAGTGCAGGCAGTGTTACAAAGAAGGCTCTAAGCTCCTGGTCTGAGCTTTCCCTGGCTCTGAGTGCTTCAGGGATAACTCTTACAAAGTCTTCGGGGGAAACTTCGGCCTGCTGCACTGGTGCTTGCTCCTCCACTATTTTAGTCGGAGATGGACAGGGAGGACTCGTCACCAGGTCGACCACATCTTCGGACAGTGGTGTTGTTTTGGCCTTCTTTGGCCGACCTTCGGGTGCTCCTGCTTCGACAAAACGTTGAAACTGGGTTTCAACAGTTACCTTATTTTCTCGGGCATCCTCGACAATATCGAGTGCTGAGGCTGCCAGTTCGTCGTCGTCGTCGGTGGAGTCAGCAAGGACAAGCTTACGCTTACCTTTGCCTTGCTGACATTTCTGTAGCTTGATGTTCCTTCTGGCAATGGCTATCTCCTTCGCCAGTTTCTTGAGAATGCTCCGAGACACAGCATACTCAGGGTTGTCTTCCTCGAATTCTCCTGTCGGGGTCTGAGCGGGGTTGACCGTCTGAATAGCCGGAGGAGCGGTTTGTTGTACTGGTTGTTGTGCTGGTGGTGGTGTCTGGTGTTGCTCGGTCGGAGGGTCCACTACTGGTACAGTCGGATACTTCACTATTAAGTGCACCCGACCAGGAGTGCCAGTCGGAGTATCCTGCGTCACAAAAGTGCTGATATATAGGTGCAGCTCGTAATATTCCTCCTTCTCCTGGTCGGTCAGAGGTTCGACTATAGAGAAGTCGACCTGTTTTGCAGCCTCCAGGATTTGAATTTTGGTTTTTGTCTGCCTAGACAGCTCCCGAAAGATCTGCTCGACTGTGGGATAGTAGTTGAGGTCCCTGGCATTTGAATCCTGAGTGTTTGATGACCATACTGATGTATGGTTGAGCTCCAGCTGGATGTGTGAGTCGGCTGGGAGGTGTCGTCGGATGTTCTGGGGTACCCTCCACCTCGTCGTGCGCAGCTTAAGCTACTGGAACCAATTTTCCAGAAATACCTTGCCATGGTTTAGTTCATGCATAGTTCCTTTTTGGGAAAAGGGTTTGAACCTGTGCATCTCAAACCTAGTCGGCTCTCGGAAGACGGGACTGCCTTCCGGGCAGATATAATACATAGCAATCCAAATAATTAAGGAGGGGAATTTGATAATACCTCCTGTTTCCTGACAGCACTCGCATATGGTTTTGACCAAGTCTGCGAGGTAGTCGGCCCATCTGAAGATGCGTCCGTCGGTTGTAATTTGGTCGACGGCGTCCAGCATTTCCAGTTTGAGGTCGCTGCTGCGACCAGCCAAGGTGAGAGTAATGGCGATGATTTTCACCACAATCTGTGGTGTTCGTGCCTCGATCTGACTGATCATGAGGCCCTTGGAGTTTTTACCCGACGTCGAACCTGTAAAGTGTTCGACTAGCCCTTCCTTGATCCCAATGGGGACCGGGTCACCCTGGTTGGACAAACCAGTAAGTCGGGAGATAACATCTCCATTGATGTCGACTGGTCGGTTAAAGTAAAATCGGCCGTTGTGGTAACGACTGATAATGAATTTGACCGCGGCTTCCTTTGTACCAGTGAAGCTGGCCATGAGAGGTGCATTTTCATAGGCATATATGGTGCTACGCCTAACTTTCTCAGCCTCCTGGGTCATTCGTTGGTCTTCAAACACCCATTCTTGAATATCCGTCCATAGCTTTTGAAACGGACCCTCCTGGACTTTCGCGTTTTGGATTCGCTTTAGTCGTTGGAGCAAGGGTGAGTCTGCTGCCTGAAGTTCTTGGGCCTTAGCCGAAGATCTGGTGCGTTTGGGTGCCATGGTTTTTGAGTGAACAGACTGGTCAGAATTCGTACAGGGTTCACAAGTTTCAGTCGACTGGGAGTTCGAATGCTCTGTAGGTACGTGGTGTGGTAAATGAACTGTGGGATGTCCATTATTTATAGGCGTGGGGGGGGGGGGGGGGGGGGGGGGTGGAGTGTCGGACTGGGTGAATTAATGGTGGACTTGACAGTCCAACTGCAACACTCGAGTGTGATTTCGTGAATCTGGGGCGGGGCTCGAGGCCATTAATGCGGGATGGGACGCTCCAGGTCAGCGGTCGATGTCGGTGGTGAGAACGGTCGACATGGTCGGTCGATGAAGATGGTCGATGGAAATGAAGTCGGTTGTCGAATGGGTGAGTGGCTGTCATGATGGTGGTTTCCGAGTGTACGGTTTTTTATTTTTGGTATTTTGTATCTTTTTATAGGTTTTTGGTGTCAGTTAAGACCGTTATATGATTTTTTTTTTTTCAATTTTTGTATCGTTTAAGTCGGGCGCCATTAACAAGCTTCCGAAATACCAGGCCCTGTAATGTTTTTAGTCGGACCGACCCATTGGGATGTATTTCTTCGACAACATAGGGTCCCATCCATTCTGTGTGAAGTTTCTTAGGATTTCCTTTGACTCGACTGTTATACAGTAGGGCAAGGTCACCGATTGACAGATTTTTGTTTCTGATATTACGGTCGTGCCAAGCTTTCTGCTGCTGTTTTTGTATTTCTTGGTGCTGGATGGCCATAAGTCTATGTTCTTCCAATTTATTAAGTTGAAGTAGCCTATCTTTCCTGGCCTGTTCGACGTCGACATGTAGTATCTGTGCAATGATAGGTGCCTTTTGTCTGAAGTGCAGAGGTACGACTGCTTCTTGTCCATATACTAGTCGAAATGGGGTTTGATCAGTCGACCGTTTGTAGGCTGTCCTGTATGCCCATAA
>LPNX010302062.1:66864-93791 GCA_001517045.1 Pseudotsuga menziesii
AAAGCCATCGACAGATTCTACCATGGTGAAGGGGTTTGTTTACGAGGTATTTCAAGGCTTGATGGTCGGTGTAAAATATGAAGGGGTTAGCTAATAGGTAGTGTCGATATTTCTGAAGTGCAAAGACCATTCCTAGGGCTTCCCGTTCGGTGGTCGAATAGTTCCTTTCAGCCTTATTTAGTTTCCGACTGCTGTAAACTATAGGGTAGTCCATTCCATCGTCTCCTGGTTGAGTCAGGATAGCTCCAATTGCTATTCCTGATGCATCGATATGCACATGGAATTTGATAGACCAATTTGGAAATCTAAGTATGGGGGCTTCGACCAGTTTTCTCTTCAGTTTGTCGAAGGAGATTTGGCATTCCTCTGTCCATTTAAACTCTATGTCATCCTTGAGTAGTTCTTCTAGGGGGTAGGTCGTATATGAGTAATGTCAGATAAACTTCCTATGGTACCCTGTATGTCCTAATAACACCCGAACCTGTTTAGGGTTGATTGGAGGTTTCCAGTCAAGGATAATTTTAATTTTGGCAAAGTCAACCTTAATACCATCTTTACAAACAACATGTCCTAGTAGTATCCCTATGGGGGTCATAAATATGCATTTATTGATGTTGAGGGAAAGTTGAATCTGCCGACATATTTCCAACATAAGTCGGAGCCATGTGCAGTGATCTTTTAGGGTGGAATATATGGTCCAATCGTCGAAGTAGACTGCCATAGTTTTATAGATGTACTCCTGGAAGGTTTTTACAACTATTCTGGAAAAGACTGCAGGTGCATTCTTTAGTCCAAAAGGCATAAACCTATAAGCAAAAGAGCCAAATTCACAAACAAATGTGGTTTTCTTCTGATCTTCCTTTGCTATAGGTACTTGATTGTACCCTGAAAATCCATCTGTGAATGAGTAGCATTCATGGCCTGCCACTTCATTCAAGATTTCATCAGCATAGGGTGTGGGAAAGGGATCTGTCAGTGTGACTTTATTAAGTTCCCTAAAGTCGACACAGATTCTTAGTCTGGTCGGGTCGTGTTTCTTAGGATGGACAACCATGGGACTTTCCCATTCCGACTGGTCGATGGGGTAGATGATACCTGCAGCTAACATGTTGTCTATCTCCTGTTTAACTATTTCCTTATACTTATGAGCTAGTTTATAAGGCCTTTTCTTTACAGGTCGGACATCAGGTTTAGTGTCGATTTTTATCTCTCCCATTTCTTGAACTAACCCTTTCAAATCTTTATAGTCCCTTGCAAAGACGTCTTGGAATTCTTTAAGTAAGGTTACTATTTTAGCGGTTTGTTGGTCATTCCAATAATCACCAATCTTAGCTAATTTTGGTCGGTCGTCATTTGAAATGTCAACTTCTTTGGTTTTTACTTTGGCATCTAACCATTCTGGGGCTTTAGCTTCATTGATTGGTCGACTGCCTTCCTAGAACTGTGAAAATGTAGCAGGGAAGTCGGCTGCGGTCATTCGGTCGAGGTCAGGTTTTTCGGTAGTCGCGACCCTAAGCACAGAGTGGATCGGTTTTGTTGTTTCAGCATGGTTGGATTTCCATCTGAAGCTTTTACCTTCAGTGTGTTCATTCTCCAATTGTAATCGGGTCGACTCGACTTTTGATCCTATGTGAAGACTATTACAGTGCTTGACCTGTCGAGGGTCTTTGTCAGGGAGTGTTTCAGTCGGTTGAATGAACTGTTTAATTTGTTGTGCTGGCTTGACTAATTATTGATCTTCAGGGATAAAGTTGAAGGTTTGGATGAAATTTTCTTTGAGTTCATTCCAGAAAAAGGTTTCACCTTTTTATTCCTCCATTTTATACCATTTGCTAGGTAAGTCGTCTAGGGTTGAGGGAAACAAGTGTGGCCAGGCTCTCTCATCCTTATGTCCTAGGATTCTCCATTCTTTTTCACAAGTTTGGATGTGTTCTACTGGGTTCTGTCCTTGAGTAAAGATGGGGATCTGTGCTTGTGGGGTGAGCTTCTTGCCACCAAACCTTTCAACAAAATAAGTTGCAGCACTAGTCCAGGTCTGGAGTTTTGTTTGATGGGTATCCCACCATCTAGCTGTTTGACCGGTGAAGGTTTCTACTAAGCTCTGTAGTCGGCCATGTTCTCCAAAGTTCTTATACACTTGTTCAACATGCATGATTGGGGATTCCCTCTCCTTATACCTTGTTTGGGTCCTGGTGGTTTCGTTGGTTGGTTGTAAGGTAGGGTGTTCTCTTATTTTTCTCTCAAAGATCTTGGGGATAATTGAGACTAGAAAGCACTATCGAGTGGGTTTTTTCTGTACTTTTTGGATAGTCCAGCACCCTCTTGCTTGTGTTTCATAGTTTTCCATTTCCCAGTCATATAGTTCAGCATCTGAATTGTAACCAACTGAGTCGGGGTTACCTAAGTAAAGCTCCCCTTGGGCGTTTGGTTCTGTGTAGTCGGTATTGTTTTGGATCTGATAAAGTTGTCAGATATCGACTTCCTCATCAATTGGTTCAACCCAAGGTTGGCCTTGGGAGGGGTTAATAGGTACTATGACCTTTTGACCATTCCCTTTATGTTTAATACGTTCTTTATCTAGAGAGATAGAGGCTTTCATCTTTCTACCCCAAGGTCGACCTACAAGGGCTGGGAAGGAGCTAGATCCTTCCTTTGGGTCAATAATTTTGAAATCAACCTTAGTCGATATGCCTTTAATGGTTGTGTCTACATTTTTCCAAACCCCAATGGGTTCAATAAGGCCCTGATCGGCTAGTTTCAGATAAATACCTCACTCATAGAGTCGAGGTTGTCCCATCCTTTCCCAGGTATCCCGGGTCATTATATTTACCTGAGACCCAAAATCAAGCACCACTTGTCGGACATGGAAACCTTCAATTTCCAGGTCAACAAGAGGATCGACATCATTTTTGTCTTTTTGATTTAAACTACAGATGTTCTTAGTTTGTTTCTCAGGGTTAGTGCTTTTGATTTGATGCAATAGATCAATGAACTGACCGACAGATTTATCTGTTTGAATGAGATGGGTTAAGTGCTGGGTCGAGTCGTGTCGACTGTGACTACTGTCTTCGTGTTGTGCAAGGTTTGTAAATATGTTTGTGGCTTCTTGATATGTGTGTTGTGCTTTGCAAGGGTCAGGGTAGGTATTTGTGTGTGTGATCTTACTAATCTGAGGATTGTCGGGCCCGGTTTTAGTGCCTTGTCGAGTGACGATGTGAAAATTCTTAGTAGTTATGACATCATTCTTCTGGACACAAGACAAGACATTAACATTCTTTTTATTACTAATTTTTTCCAACATTGTAGGGAAATCCTCCAAGGAGTGATCGCCTACCCCACAATGTGTACAAAATTTTAGATCAGTCCTGTCCTTGTATGGACAGTCTGTGCATCTGTTCCCTTCTTTGTAACAAATAAAGTATTGAGTAGGTCGACGACTTTGTATTTCTCGACTTCCAATGAATCGACTTGTTCTTCCAAACCCTGGTCGTCGATTGTCATTTCGACGGTCATAGCGTCGGCCATCATTTCGTTGCCCATTCTGATTATTGTTATTGTTCTGCTCTGTGTTCTGTGCTACAGCATTAGTCTGGTAGACAGCCTGGTAGTTTTGTCTATTTTTGAGGTTAAGATGGCAGTCGGCAGTGTTGTGATTTGCAGTTTCACATATAGCACACCAGGAAGCTTTGCCATTCTTCATATTGTAAGGACAGTCGGTGGTGGAATGGTCTCCTCGTTCCTGGAAGATGTCGCAAAACGCCTTTGTCTGTACAAAGCAGACATCTTGTCGACTGAATTGTTGTCGACAGTTATCTTTTGTATGTCCAGCTGTTGAACAGCTAGTACACCAGATGTCTTGGTTCTTAAGTGTGAGCTCCTTCAAGGAATTCTGCATATTCTCCAGTTGTTCTTCCAAGCGGTGGTCAGTCAGGCAGGCAGGTATGTCTTCATCCATCTCGACCTGCAATGCTTTTTTCAACGCATATTCGTACGATTTGAATGTCTCCAGACTGATGTGTCAGCGAACTTTCTGTGACAGTCCTGCAAGGAACCATTGAATGAGTAATTGTTCATCGATGACATAGTCCAAATGACTCAATAGATCCTTCCATCGTTTATCGTAATCGCGGACTGTTTCTCCTGGCTTCTGTTGGGTCGTCTTCAGCTTCTTGGCTGCCAGGTGTTTAGCATCTGGAGTCTTGAAAAATGATAGGAATTGCGTCTTTATCTCTGATTTTGTTGCTCTAGGTTGCCTTTCGGTAAATGTCATATACCATGTGAGAGATCGTTTCCGAAGGGCTCCTGCAAACTGGGCTATCTGTCGATCTTCTTTTGTTACTTTGTTAGCCTCCCATATCGACTCGCAGACAAACCAGTGTCGTCTGGGGTCTTCGTCACCCTCATAAAGGGGAATTTGAGCAGATCCGTGACCCATGTCGGAGTCACTGTCACTACTCTCTGATGATGTCGGAGGTGGGGGTGGAGGTGGAGTTGGAGGTGGTGTTGTAAGGGGTGGGTTTGTTGAGTCAGTCGAGTCTGTTGGGGTGACGATGGGGTTTTGGTCGACGGAACTTGTGCTCCCATCGGGTGTCGACTCTTTCTTGTCGAATAGCGGATTGTTGATAATTTGTCTTCTTAATGACCCACTGTCACTTTGCGTGCTCAAGTATGACTCTTGTGTATCTTCTGAAGTTGTGTGTGGCAGGGGGGGTGCTCCTTCATGTGTTGGCAGGAGCAAGTGGATACTTCAAAAGGAAGGTGCCGTTTGAAAGGTCACCCAGTTACCTTCGATCGGTCGACGTATTACAAGATGTCGATCCGGATATGGTTCGTCGCCTAGTCGGCTCCAGAGTGTAATGTCGCCAGCTCTTAGTCGAAGGTCATCTTCTATAATAGTTTGTATTCTGGTACGCAGACTTACTGTGGAAAGGGTTACTCCTTCGTCGGGAACAATTAGTTGGAGAGCTTTCAGCTGCTCTATCCACATTTCATCATCTTCAGGGGATGCCTTGTCTTCTTCTTCGCCTTCTCTGCGTCGGTCATGACCCGAATCTGGCGGTACTTCATCATGGTCGGTCTCCCTAGGGTTTTGCTGCAGCTCTGCGGCCCTTTCTCATCTAGCTTCCCTTTTCTTCTGTCTCTCATCCCTTTCGATTCTCTTAATGTCCGACATACTGTAGTATAATACTATTCCTTCAATTCCTCTTCAGTCGATTATGCATTACTGGTGACGACGGCTCTGGTCGACTAGGATCCACTATGCTCTAGGTCTGACACACGACCAGCTACCCCCCCATGGCCTACCCGACGCTTTTTAGAAAGCCCGGATGGTGTCTACTTACTCAGGAAGTATTCCCACTCCCTTTCAGCAATGAATTTTTCCCACTGCTTCTGCTTCTCCGCCCAGTTAGTGTTTGAGGGTGGTTCACGTAATAGAGGTCGAGGTTCGACAATGTGCCCTGCTCCTTTCTCTATTAGAAACTTGAACAGTAAAGCCGGTAAGGAACACAAGAATTGATCAGTAAGTTCTGTGAAAAATTTCTGTCGGACGGTTTCCACAGAGGTCCTGTCTTCGACTGCTTGTTCCTCACAGAAGTCGTCGGCTATCTTTTCGAACCACTCCGAGAGATTTGTACGTCCTTCTCGGATCAATTTCTGGAGCAACTGTGCTGCTTTAGTCTCGTCTGGTTTTCTCATCCAAAAGCTGCTTCAGTAGATGGGGCACGGATTCGACAAATTTTTCGTGAGTCTCAGTGAAAAATCTGGCTTTTGCTTCTGCGACTGTCAATCTGTTCCTTCTTGCGTAATTTTGTAGATAGTTAGCAATTTTTCGCTCCCACCAGTCCTTTATCTCCTGCTCTAGTATCATATGTGAGCATATATTCCAGTTATGTACTACCGGCAACGGAACCAATGTCGTAATCTCACAGATCACATAAGGTTACCAATAATACATAAAATATACAGAACTATACATAGAGACAAGAGACAAGAACAGATAGGATGAACAGATTATATTATTCTCAATAGATCATACAAAGCCAAGAACTGAACTTCCTTCTTGTGTGGCTCAACAGCCTAATATATACAATTTACAATCAGTTAAAAGTAACGACCCGTCGGTTCGGTGAACCGACACAACTATTAGTTAACAGACTAACTACTGTGTTTACTCAGTCGACCGACGTAGTCGGTCTCTCGACTTAGTCGGCTGCTCGACTAAGTCGGTCTTCGTTCAAGTCGACTTATGTCGACTTGCTCCTTCTACACTATGATCTATATCCAATTATGATGACTCTGAGAGATCCAGATCGAGTGATGATCCAGATCTAGCAGTGATGATCCAAATTGAGAGATGATCTAGATCCAGATCCAAATCGAGTAATAATCTAGATCCAGTCCAGTGAAGTTGATCCAGGTTGAGAGATGATCCAGATCCAGTGATGATGTTCCATGATGATAGAGAGATGATCCAGACTTGAAGGATGACGATGACTTGAAGACTCAGAAGACTCGAGATGCAGATGATGAGATGATCCAATTGATACAGAGAAGAAGACCAGTGCTGAAAATTGTGTCGAAAGAATACCTTCCTAGTTAAGAGGGAGTGTTGATGTATTTGTAACTTCGGAATGTATTCATTTGTATTGTAACCCAATGTTTATTCCGGGATGTATCTATTATGTATTTGAGTCATGTTGTCATGAACTGATTTTTTGATCGGGAGGATTAATAATGTAAACAAGTCATGTCAAGTCATTATTAAAGTCCCCACAGTTTCAGGGCACTAGGGTTATTAGACACTCCTAGAGATGTTGGCTCTAGTAAGTAATTGTTAAGTGAGGCCAACATGATTGAGTGCACTTCAAGTGAATGAAATAATATAAATAGAGAGTGAGTCTCTCTATTTATCACACACATCACTCACTCACTCAAGTGTAGCGCATTAGTGAGGAAGGAAATACAGTGGGGCTAGACAAGAAGAAGACTACTGCTGTCGGGAGTGCATCTTACTATTTTGGGGTTTTACATCTTGTGCTGATTCTATCTCTGAGGAAGTTGTGGGGTTTTCTCCATTTATGGTTTCCCCGATCAAAAACACTATGTTCATTGTCTCTTGTGTTTGATTGCTGTACTTGTTATTCTCTCAGTAAAGATTTTAACATAATGCTATCTTAATGTTGAAAAACTAACATGGGATTGAATAGCACCACATCTCTTGAGGAATCAATCAATAATATTAGTTTGGAGATGGAAGGTTTAGTATCTTTATATTCCAACACTGAAAACAATCTCTCCTCGAGAATATAAAGTGATCTCATTAAGCCCTTCACATGATGGAAGTAAGAAACAACATTTCAGATCTTCAAGGAGGATGCCACCCTGAGTGATCAAGGAAGGATTATCAATGCCAAAATCTTTCAAATATGGACACCCAAATTCGTACATTGACAAATGTCGATCCAGCATAGCCTAGTTTTCACTCATTGGAACCAGGACTGCCTCATAGAATTGGCCAAACTGAACAGATGATAGGAATTAAAGAACAAATCCAAAAAGATCAAAAAGAGAAATGTGATGTATATGTGAAGTGAGAAACATCCAAGGAAGCCTCGGGGAAGTTGAAACAGATATTGAAATGCAAAGAAATACAAATCTAGCAGATTTATGAATGAGGATAGAGCCTTATTTGCACAATACAGAGCAATATTTCATATTTCTCATGCTCAGCGACCCAAGCGGTACTCCAGTTTCAAGGGAAAAGGAAGTAGGTGTACAAGTAACAAGTCTTCCAGACTGCCATAACCAACATGGAAACCATCTAGCATGCGTGTGTTTGCCTCCCAAACCTCCAACAATGGTGCATCTTGGTTCGAAGATAGAAGTGCTAAAGGGATGGATATATTTGATTTGCCATGAAGAAATGTTCTTCTGTTTTGAATGAGTATCGAAAGAGCATCGTTCTGCAATAGAGACCATTGGAGATAATCAACTAGAGAGGGATAATATTTCCACTGATGAAATATGAGACATACTCAGAAAGGCTCCAAGGATACTTCATCCATGAGTCAAACCTATTGATGAACATTGAGCTCTTGCTATTGTGAAGCGGTGAAGTATCTATGGCATGTCATTTCCTACTAGAGTGACCTTTGGCCCAGGAATGTGGGTTATGCTACACATGGTGCTTCATGTCCAAAATAGAAAAAGGTCATTAGTGATGACACATGGAGAATTAATATGGCCTTATTTGTTCATTTTTTGAGGACTAGATCTTCTTTAGAGGAGCCTTTTCAGACTTGTAATGGGTCATTCATCATGAAATATTTTTGACTTGGCATACCAAAGTAAATAACTCTGTTTTTCAGCTCGCATATTCCTGAAGTACAATATTTTCTTATCAGAATATGGATTTAGTTCCCTTTCAAAAATTGTAATTTCCCTTTTTCTTTATCTCCTCAATTGTAATAAGTCAAAGTATAGAACACACCTAAAATAATAACTAGCTAAACAAGAGCAATACATAGATCTTGACATGGTCTCTTAAAATATGGAAAAGTTGACATCATGTCTTGTACCGTCTGTAAGGTATGGGTTTATATTAGTAATGGGAAAAAGTAAATGCTTAAACTGTGTTACGTATGCTGCAACTATACCATCCCCAGATTCTTGCACCTCTGCTCTTGCTGTAAACAAGGTCAACAAATAGAAAAAGTTGAGATTTCATACTCAAAAGGTTGGATTTAAAGTTTAAGTTAGGAGTTGGTTTTCTTAAGTAATAATCAAATAAATAACATGTACTAGGAAAAAATGCAATGTTAGTGCAGAATCTCGTTGAAGACAGGTCCAATTTACTTGGAGAAGCATAATAGGTTTAAGATTGCTTCTGTGTAATTTTACAATTTTTTCATAGGAGAATTCTAAAACAACTAAATGCCTAGACACAAAAACAAATTATTTAAGTGGAACTTAGCAGCAAATAATTAGATTATCAAGAAACAAGAAAATCTTGAAGATGCACTGATGTTCCTGCAGTTTATCATGTAACTGGTAACTATTGTCTTCTAAATATGCCATAGTTAAATATCTATTGTTGTCTTCACAGATATTTGAAACTGATTAAATTTAACTAGATCTTAAAGAAGATAACAATGCTTGAGATTTTAGAAAATTACAAGCCCTGGTCAACTATAATCTGAATTATTCAACACCAGAGTCCACAGAGATGGCTTGTTCCTCATACATGATAGGAGGTCTTTTGACTATTCTGATATACAACTATGCGTGTCAGTCCTACTTTTTGCAGGTGATGTTACACTTTTCAGCCATGATTCAGTATCACAAAGCTGAATAGAAGAAACTTTGTTCTTTTCAGTAGTCTTTTCCATAGAAATTTCTAAATTGTGTCAAAAGATAGGTAGATTTCAATTATCAATATATAAAATCATGCACAGTTCAACACACAGAATAATTGTAGAATGTTAAAAATAGATTCAAAGATACGATACATGAAAAATTATTTAATATTTGGGAAATTTGAAAAAATCATTTGCCGTAGTCCAAAACTTTGGTAGAAATATTTGGAGAGACTCTTCTCACCTTTGTTGCATCATCCTACCTGCCAGAAGCAATATAAATGTTTCAAAGAAACATTTAACACACAGGGTCCAACATCATGTGGTTCCAACTCGAATAAATGGTCTGCAACATGTTTTCCTACATCCATATTTCCATGGACTCTCCAGACACCTAGAAAAGCTCCCCAAATAGCTACAGTCAGTTTAATTGGCATTTTGTTGATCAAATTTGTTGCCTCATTGATGTGCCCAGTACAACCAAGAATATCAACAATGCAAGCATAGTGGTCTGATGTTGGTGTAATCCCATGTTTTGGATTCATAGAATCAAAGTAGAATAAGCCTTCATTCACTAGGCCAGCAAGGCTACACACTGACATAAGACAGAGAATTGTAATGTGGTTTGGCTTTATGCCTGCCAATTGCATATTTTCAAATAGCTGAACAGATTCCTTGCCGTGTCCATGCAGGGCACATACCGTGATCATAGCATTCCATGAAATCACATCCCACCTAGGAAATATATTAAACACTTGATGTGCATCCTCTATGCATCCACATTTCCCATATATATCAAACAGGTCATTCCCAAAAAAAATATCTAGCTTGCATCCTCCTTTTAATATGTGTGCATGTAGCCACTTACCCTGTTCCATGACTGCTAGACTTGCACATGCATTAAGAATTCTAGAGAATGTTAATGCACTGGTCATCATGCCTATTCCTTGCATTTTCCAATAGATTTTCAAGGCATCCATGCCATTATTATTCTGGGTATAGCCAGCAATCAAAGCATTCCATGACACAATGCTTTGTTCAGGCATTTTGTGAAACATTTTGTGTGCATCCTGCAAATTACCACATTTGGCATACATGTCAACAAGGGAACTCCCCACAAATACATGAAGCTCTAACCCACTTTTAATGGCATTGGAATGAACTTGATTACCTTGTTCCACTGTCAACAAATTCGTGCACGCATTCAAAACACTTGAAAATGTAAACTCATTGGGTTTCATGTCATCCCTCAGCATCAGGGGAAATAATTTAAGGGTTTCTTCATCGTTCGGATTCTGAACATATCCTGAGATTAGTACAGTCCACGTAACCATGTCTCATTCATACATTCCGTCAAACACTTGTCCTGCATCCTCCATACTTCCACATTTGGCATACACATTTACAATACTATTTAATCGAAAAATGTTTGAATTAAATCAAGAATTGATGATATGGGTATGGACTAGCCCACCTTCTTCAAGAGCCTTTCTATTGAAGCAACCCTGCAAGAGGCGTGTGTATACATTGGTATCTAGTCAGATATTTACTTTGTCTACAAACTCCAAAATGTCCAACACCTTCTCTCTTCGAACCCCTTGAGACACTATATTCACTTCAGAAGTCATATCATAAGAATGAACATATTCTTCTTTGTCTTCCCAATTATTAATATATCTTGAATATCTTTCCTCAACAAAAATGGGAACTGAGAAGCCATTGAAACCAATATTCTTCACAATGTTGTTGTGTCCAGGAAACAGACGCAAATTATTTGTTATTTTAAGTCCCGTAGAACTTGCAACAGACGGGTGATTTCCCAAGGCTACCATAGCCTTGAGAAGGGAGTTGGATTTTTTCATGGATGTTGAATGGGAAGCGATCCATTCATAGCCCAAACATTTTCCATGGGCTGTAGATCATATGCTACAACAAATGCATGAGTACGTAAAACTATATGAGCTAATTCAGGGCAAAATTCATATGAAACAACGAAGTGATCGTTGTTGTTTTATTCGAATGCATAAACCCTTTGTGAGCAGTGATCAAATATATTCATTCTATCCTAGAACATTCAGTCAACCCTTCTGGGATTGAGCTTAAAACTAGCAATTGTCCTTAAAAAAGTGCAATGATACGTAGATAGGTCAATGTTGGAGGGTGAAATGGAAATAATAAACTAAAATTGAATTAGTGTTTATAAAGGAGGAGGAATTATACAAAGTTGTGAAAAATATGTAGCAAATATGAAAATTGTTTTATTTTGTATTCAATAATCAAATTACTTTCATATTAACCTAGAACCTATGAAGTATAGATCTATCTTAACCATCACATTCTCAAGCAATGAGAAATATCAAATCCATAGAGGTGTTACTTTTTTATAATGTAAATACCATAAACAATTCACAACTTAAAATATTTAATCCTTCTCAAAGGTCTTGTCAACCAACAACTCACTATCTTGTCTATGTATTATGATATTGGATCTTGATTATTTGCATTGTTGATAGATAACACATACTTGAGCATTGACTTTGAATGTAGGCATATTTTTATTGTCAAATAAAACGACATTGCATGCACTTCAAATACCCCACAAAACCAAGAAAGGTATAAATCTAAATTTCTTCAATTTGTGCCTATCATAGCAAGGATTTAAAAAATCTCTAACACACAACCCAAGCCAATAATAATTACGACCATTAAAAACTGAAATCCTTCCATATCCATTGATCAAAAATACCATTGATAAAAATATTAGTTTATGCTCCATGCTTACACATAATACATACACTAAGACTCTCCTTTTTATACTTTTGAAGCATCTACCAAGTAAGTACCTTATTTTTCAATACTAACCACACACAATTTGTTTTCATGAACACCTTATTCTTCCATAGTTTATCCCACCGCCACTTAATTTTCCAATGTACATTGTTCTAAATTGCCCTATATATACTAAGACCCTCCTTATTATACTTTTAAAGCATCTCCCAAGTAAAAATCTTATTTTTCAATACTAACAACAGATAATTTTCCTCCCATTAACACCTAGAGGAAGAATCAGTGTCCTTTAAATATTGGAGATCGATGCAAACATAATTGTGAAGCTACCAACACAACACAAAACAAGTGAGTCGATGGAGGTGATGATTATGACGAGCCAAAGTGGTAGTTTGAGCAATGATGACATTTCCAAAATGATTGTAGACGTAGAGAAACTCAAAATTGAAGATCGACTATGGAAGGAAAAGGAGGAAATGAGGAATGCATTGGATCAATATATCTATGACATGATTAAAAATAACCAGATTAAAATACAAGGGGGACGATGGAGAAGAAAGATCTCAAAAACACCAAAGCAGTTTTTAACGTGGCAGGTGAATGGCACATAGAAGATGGAGAATGTTAGAAGTTTATGTAGAAATATAGACAAGAAGGAGCTAGCAACTTTAATGAAATTCTAAAACATCTCTCACAGATTCCATTTTACTTCTTTGTCCTTGCTATATGTCTAGTTTGTTACATACCAACATTTACAATGCTTAGATCAAATATTGCATGTGATGTTACATAATGCTATAACACTGATATATGGTGGTATACTTTAAAAGTATTATGTATCTTCCTCTTGGAATCCTTGTTGACCTTTGGAGACCATTTTTGGGATGCAGTCCCTAGTTTTGACAATCGAGAAAAAGAATGAGGATTTATAGATTCCATTCTCTTTTCTATGGCTAGGCTCCGAGGGACCCAAACTCTTTTTTACTCCCCTCAACAGTTTTGAGGCCTCCTCTACAACCCCCTTGTGAGGAGAATGCTTGAAAAGATGAGTTACAAAATGAAGGCCATGTGCCTCAAAGCCAGAGACTAATGATTCTTTCCTTCTATGTGCACTTTCAGTTTGGGAGGCCACATCACAACCACATCAAGGGAGGATTTGTTTATAAAGGGAAGAAAGCCTCCAACAAAAAACTCTCTTTTTCCTTGAATTTCTTGGAAAAAATGGTGAATCCGTGAAGGAGACATAAGGAGAGTCTATTTCTTTGCTATAGATTGTTCATCATTTTCAACATGTTTTATATGTTTGTTGGATAATGAGATATAAATAGCCTCCTAAAACAAACATTTTCCTAAATGTCCAATTTGCTCCTCAAGACAAACATCCTCCTCCTTCATCAAGACTACTTTTGAATACACAACAGTGATAGCAACACAACTTGTTAAATCCTAGCCATTCAAAGAAAGATTTAAATGGAACACTACACTCTTATTCCTAAGACACTTGAAAATGCTATTGTAGATGATATAAAATATATAGGAACTAAAACTACTAAGTTATCCTACTAAAAGATAATTGTAGATTCCCCAATAAAAATTTTTAATGACATGAAACTTTTCTCCCAATAAAACTTCATCAATAACAATGTTATAACTATAAATATTATAGACTAAACCATCCCAACCCATGTCCTAAAAAATCCTCGTTGCCCCAATTGAGTCACCTTCACAACAAAATCCACGGATAACCGTATTACAACCATCATTGAAAAAGAGACATTTATGTTCCATATCCTTGAGAAGCTTAAGGATTTCTTTTGTATTACCCACATTACAATATCCAAATATGAGAATATTAAAAGTAACATATATGGAATGATCCCAACCCCTTCCACTTTACCATGTGATATATGTACACCTAAAGTCTACCTTCAAGTGGAGTAGAAGCTTGCTTACTAAGCTTATTATTTCAAACTATAAAATGAAAATGAAGTTTCCATGTAAAAGTTTAAATGCTAGGTTTGAAACCATGGGCCGATTCAATGAAAACATAATAGAAATCTATGACCATATGATCCAAATTGAACCATTATAAGAGTGGGACGAAACTTAAAGGAATTACAACATCCTTGTGTGCAATTTCAATTTATATAAGTTATAGACTACAATTTCTCCATTCTTATGTAATAGGGTTGAATCCTAACCCTACCTCTAGTAGACCATATCGAGCCCTCATGCTCTTCATTGTGTGCACATATACGACTCTGTATCATATAAGTTCCATGTGGATTCTCCTAACATGTCAAGATATCTACCACTCATAATAAACATAATTGATTTATCTCAAATATAAAAACTTATCTAGGGGAATTACATCATTTCTCATAGGAATTCCAAGTTTGAGAAATATGTATCTAGCGTTGTGCAATGTCTAGTTAAGGCTATCGATTGGAAGCTTCACTCAAAACTTTCACTTTGACAACTATCAATTAGAACCTTCATGGACAACATATCTTTTCTCCTACTCTCTACTGTGAATTATATTCCTTCAACACAAGATCTTCAGTTTCATCACTCTTCACTTGCTTATCTTATCATGGTACTTCCCCTTATGCTTAAGAGTTTCATTTCCTTCTTGTACTTGAATGGGACAAATGACAAAACAACCATTAGCTTAATGCTCAAAGCTAGAACCGCCATTTATTCTTACATAATAGTCATAATCATAACAAAAGATTGTAGAGCACTAAAATTAGGTTACTTGATGTGTGTAATTTTTAAATTTTTTTAATTAAAAAATAAGGAAAACATATTTTTATAAATAGATAAATAAAATTACTTTCACATTTTAATTTTATTTATCTATATTAAAAAAAAATTAAAAAATTAATGTCAAAGACACACGCCACATAAGAATGCAATCTTCATTAAACAAACAAAATATGAAACATAATTTCTTATAAAGATACAAGGCATACAAAATATATTAAGTGAAAATGTTTATAATAATAAAATAAAATTATTTAAAAATAAAATTAAACATAATTTCTTATAAAGATACAAGGCTATATACACAATATATTAAATGAAAATGTTTATAATAATAAAACAAGTGGAATAAGCAACAAAGTTGCTTAGTACCTGCCTCCTAAGAAGAGATTGAAAATATATAGCAATAGGATAATTTTGCTATAAAAATATATGATAAAACAAATATAATTACAATTTGAAAGAAATTAAAACAAAAATGAATTAAAAAATGTCCATTTAACTACGATACAGGTTATTGCAATGTAGCATAAAACAAGCATATTCAAGCTTCCTTACATACTTCTAGTAATATTCTTGACTTATGTTATAAAAATATGCAAGTTTCTTTATAGACTAGCATAAATAGGAAATGAGAAATAATAGCTTATAAGACTATAAATTAATATCATTGTTGTGAGAGTAGTTTATTTATATTTTATTATAAATTTATAATGTTATACAAATATGCAAGTTTTTTTTATAGACTAGCATAAATAGGAAATCAACAGAATTCAAGACTTCTTGAACACAGTCACCATTTTACGATTTGACCTTTCAACATTTTTCTGTGATTCTAGTTCATATTTTTCCACCCAAATTCTACACAAAACTTATAGGGTTGAAAATATCTATCTTCTTTTGAGGGAATGAGCTCTTCCAGGGATGGCATGGCTGTGAATCGTAAATGATGGAATTAGCAGACGTTGATCTGGTTCTCCCAGAGATATTGAAATAGCGACAACTTTATGGAATTTTTAGTTCCTCATCATCAAGAAAACACGGGAAGCACATGGCACATACCAGTAGATTCCATTACCTGAATTCGTTTGGATGTCGAAAAAACAAATTGTCGCAGGGCCATGGTTTGGCACAACCGAATATGTAAGTTTCCATGTAACATCGGGGAAAATGTTAATTATTGGCTAAGGAAACAGCTACCGACTAAATTGACCGACAAGAATGTAAAAGCTAAGACTCTTTAATTAATTGGATTTGAATACGAATATGACACGTGTGTGTGGAACGCAAGAAATTGTTTTGTTTACCTACTTCTCTGGAACTTTCATGACATGGTATTTCGCTTTTGTGCACATTTTAGGGTTAACTAGCCAGCCAGAGAATGCTCTAAATAAAGAGCCTGGCCTGCTAGGGTTCAAGAAGAAAAGAAACAAGGACGCAACCGTCCAAATTAGGACACATGGGGTTTAATCGAGTACCTAACGAGTCAAATTATAACCCTTAGGGTTTGTAACAAAAATAGCATGCGGCCATGCCAAGCAAGCAATTGTGTTTTCTTTAGGGTTTGTGCTGGTGGTCAGCGACGTGTAAGAATGGAGGATTGAGATAAAATGATCCATCGTGGAGTTCCGGCCAACAGTTTCGCTTCTACACGCCTCTTGCAAATTTAGTGAAATTTGCGTAATCAAATGTTTCATGGAGTTGGGACTGAAGATGATTTGGTGCGGAGTAAATATCGGAATAGGAATTATGAATTATGATTGACAAAGTCTCCTGCGGCCCCACACTAGGACAAGCGATCCATGCAAATTTTTGGCTGGGAAGAGTACTTTTCGTTTATTAAAGAATTTAAAAATCTTATATATATATATAAAGTCCATAAGGGACTTTCTTTTTGAGCTTGTGGTATATTTTTAAAAAAATCTAAAATAAGAATGCCCTTTTTTAGAACTTAAAATAATAAATTTTTATAAATGACTTAGCCTTAGGAGTGACCTTTCCAACACATTTTGAATTTCAACTGGGACTCATGAACCCAAACTCAATAAGATCCAATGGATTAAAAAGGATAACAATCAAGGGTCGGAATCTATTGCAAATTCCCCCTTATATTTTTATTTTTGCAAAATTTTGAGGGATGACAAAATTTTAGGTTAGTTGGGGCTCACATTTTATAATTGTTAAGTTTAATGATTTCCATGCTAACATCACCTATGTAGCTACCCAAATTCAATCGAAGTCACTCATTTCAAACCCGAATTTAAAAAGAATCCTTGCATCAAAATTTTCCTCCTCTATGGAATGTAAAACTAAAGTAGATGAAGGAAATGACACTTATGTGCAAGATGTTCATCCTTTCAGAGGGTGCAAGATTTATTCTTCTTTATAGATTAACATGAAGAATGAATATTAAGAGTCTTCTATGGTGGTTCCTTTAATACCTTTGGACATGGAATTCAATACTTTTCTCCAAGCAATTGGAGAAATTGTTCGGGAATTCGATGATATTTTCAGTATTAATTTTATTAGCTCTCTCAATATGCTTTGAGTCATGATATGTTAACCCATGTAAGTCCATCCTCTTGATCTCCTTAATTACAAGAAGAATAATTTCAAGATTAGTTTTGTTACCAATACCCACATCTCCCATTTTCTCCTTTACCATTGTCCCTTACCCTTGATTCTTTCTATTGTCCAAAATCCCTTCTCCTTTACCCTTAGGCTTGAATCTTTCCATCGTCTTACTTACCTTTTCCTATTTAAAACACCTTAATTGCAAATAAATGCCTTAATTGCAAATAGTGTAAGTTTTAACTTTTAAAAAGTATGATTGAGAACACTCCACACTTTACTTTAAAAGCTCTTTCATTTTTATAAGGCTATTGTCCCCCTAAAAACAAGTGTAAAAGCTTATTAATTCTCTTCTCATATGAAAGAAGCTACTAATTTTTATAAGGCAATTGTACCCCTAAAAACAAGTGTAAAAGTTTATTAATTCTCTTCTCATATGGAAGAAGCTACTAATTTTTATAAGGCAATTGTACCCCTAAAAACAAGTGTAAAAGTTTATTAATTCTCTTCTCATATGGAAGAAGCTACTAATTTTTATAAGGCAATTTCCCCCCTAAAAACAAGTGTAAAAGCTTTTTAATTCTCTTCTCATATGGAAGAAGCTACTAGCCACTGCCAAAATAATTTCAAATCCTTAAAAAATTGAAATTAAGTTTTTTTTTATAATATTTTACGAAGTCGACTAAAATTTAATTGATATTGAGAGATTTAAAGGATACGCCTTAATTATATAAATCCAAATTTCATGTTAGTAAGGAATGTGGAATGTGAATGCATAGGAATGTTTTAATTACATTGTGGGAGAAATTGGCTTTACTTGTGGGCTCTTTCTTTGTATTGGTGTGCATAGTCACATGACATCTCGGAAGGCTTGTGATATTCGCTGAAAGCAAATAGAGTTGGAGTGGTTTGAATGAAGTGAAGACTTGTGCGGTTGTTGTGAATGTCAATCCTTTCCTCTCTTATGAGCGAGTACTTATAGAGTCAATGCTCGGAAGCAACGTTACAAGGTGGCAGTCGATTCAGTAGAGGCCCGTAGCAAGCGAGAGGAAAACATGGTGGAGATTCAAAAGTCTAAAAGGGAGGAAACTCTGCTCGAAAAACGTAGAGAAGCCCTGAATTCTCAGCCCTCGAGTGGATATGATCAAAGGATTTCCCTTGAAGAAAAGGTAAATTTTCTTTGATTAGCAATATATGTTTACTAGGAGTTTACCACCACTATCATCCTTACTAAGTTACTGCATACGCAAATACTTAACAATAATTTGTATGAATATAATTCCCATCTGTTATTTTCGGTGCAGTTGCAGTCTTTTCCAGTAGTTGTTGTCACGCTTGCTTCTAATGACATTCGAGCAAAGGAGGACTCTTTTATTCATCTACGAGAATTGTTAAGCATTGGTCAGATTTTTTCCATGCTACTATTCACCTACGATAATGTTGTGTATCAAAAATGGAAAACAGATCATAATTTTATGTCAATCCTTACTAATGTCTTCTTTATGCAGAAAGTAATCCTCCAATCGATTCTATCGTCAAATCTGGTGTAGTTCCCCTTCTTGTCGATATTCTCAGGAGGGCGGATATGCCTCAGCTTCAGGTAAAATGCAATTGCTATATTGATTTATAAATATGATAAAATAAATAATTCAGTGGAGAGGTTCGATCTCGTTTGGGTCCAGAGAGTTGATTATAGCTAGTTATTTTAGAATTATTGTTGTGATAGTTGATAGCTTGTTATCATAAATGATAATACAGTTCAAGGCATCTTGGGCTTTGACAATTATAGTATCGGGAAACACTGAAAATACAAAGCTTGTAATTTACTGCGGAGCACTGCCATTATTTGTGGAGCTTTTTACATCTGTGGATGATGATCTTCGAGAACATGTACATAATTTTGTCAATTATCTTACTATCTTCTATGCATTTGAATTTCAACAATAAAACTACTTCTCACTTTGAGTTCAACTGCTATTTCTATAAGGTTGTTTGGGCTTTGGGAAATATTGCTGGAGACTCTGCAGAATATAGGGATATGGTACTCGCTCATGGAGCATTATGGCATGTGCTTGCCCAGTTTCAAAAGAATGTAACAATTTCAATGATCAGAACAGCTGCATGGACTCTCTCAAACTTTTCTAGTGGGAAACCCCAACCTCAATTTCATCAAGTAAGCAGAATCCATTTTATTATCTAGCTCTAGCTCTTTGTGATTGGTAGATTTGACTATTTTTTACAATGATTGGGCATTTAATAACTTTTAATTGTATGGTAAATTTTCAAGTGTGTTTCGCTGGGTGGGAAATCTGTGCATGTTGTAGTACTCCATGTCTTACGAATTTGAACATGGAAATCTATGATCGAAGTTAGAATTTAATAGCATTAAGAGTTTCTGCCTTTTGCTTATCGATTTCAGGTGAAATATGCATTGCCTACCCTGGAGTGGCTTCTCCATATAGAAGAAGAGGAAGTATTGGCATCTGCATGCTGGGCTCTATCATATATTTTTAATGGCCCCAATGAGAATATTCAAGGAATAATTGACGCTGGCATTTGCCCAAAGTTGCTGGAGCTTCTGTCGTGGGTATCATGATACGCACATAAATATAAGCACTCTTCGTATTTATATATAACTCAATAAATATAAGCACTTAGTATTTATAAGTAACTTAATACATATAGTTTCATGGTTAATTTAAATTTGGTGTTAAGTTCAGTTTATTTAAATTTTTAAATTCCAGCGTCATTATAATTTTATACATAAGGTCCTCAGTGTATTAATCAAAATGAACTGTTCGCAGGCATTCCTCACCATTTGTTGTTACTCCTGCTTTAAAGGCAGTGGGAAATCTTGTCACTGGCGATGATGTGCAAACTCAGGTGTTACTTCAAACATTTTTCACACTTCTTCCAAATAATTATACAATACATTTGCTATTTTGCATCTGTTGAATGCATTTTCAGCTATGATAAACTGTCTGACATAATACAAAGAGTCCAAATTCAAACACAGTGGATTTACTTTATTGTTTATTGTGTGCAGGTTGGTATTGACAATAAGGTTCAAACACGATTTACTTTATTGTTTATCTTATATTTTGTTGTGTGCGGGTTGTTATTGACAATAAGGTTCTCCCTCGCCTTTTGGATCTTCTCACAAATAAGAGGACAAAGAAAACTGTAATAGGACATACATGCTGGATAATCTCCAATGTTACCGCAGGAACAATAGAGCAACTTCAGGTGGGAATCGTTTTGGATTTATAGTGTTACTCGCTACCACTGTCATATTTCCAGTGTAACATAACTCACGCTTTTGTTTTAATGGACTGCACTCATTTTCATTGTAGGATATGATCAATGCAAATATATTTCCCCCACTTTTATCTCTGCTAGCAAATGCTGAATTCAATATAAAGAGAGACGTAGCATGGGCGGTTTCAAATGCAATTGCTTCTGCAAGCGAGGAACAGATAAAGTACGAAACTTTTCTAATTTATTTGCGTGTGTAATTTTCTGCATCCATCATCTTAAGGTCGATAACATGAGCCCTTTTCTATTACAGATACCTTGCGATTCAGGGTTGCATCAAGCCACTTTGTGATCTTCTAACCTGCCAGGATTCAAGGACTATAACAGTCTTCCTTCACGGTCTAGAAAAAATACTGAGAGCTGACGATACTGAAAATAATGAAGGCATCTCTGAAGTTAATGTATATGTGAGCATAATTGAGGACGCTGGTGGCTTTGATAATATTGAGGCATTACAAATTCATGAAAACACACAGGTCTATAGAGAAGCAGTCAAGATCCTTAGCAATGGTTTCGTCGAGGAAGATGATGATCACGTGCTAACCATGTATGATACGCCTCAGTGTGCATAAGTTTCACCTGGTGGTTTTAATTTCATGTAGAAAGATGGATAATGTTGTTGTATATTGTAGGAATTCTGTGTATATTGTTAGAAATGCTGCATAAAGTTGTATGTGATTGTTGATACATCCTTCTCACAGCTTTACCGGTTCCTTAGGAATCATGGCTTTAAGTTAGGCTCTAAGTTATTAGGTTGTTTTGATTTCATGTAGTAGGAAATATCGAATGAAAGATTGATAAGTACACTTAATTTGCTTGGCTTGCAGAGGAATTTCTGTCATGCTAATTCTGCTCTGCTCACCGGTCGACGGTGATGCTTGGCTTTCCGTTCCTTTCCTTTGCATTGTACGCAAAAATGTGATAAGATTTAGTTTCGTCGCAATGCGGACCTAACAACCACTACTTCCAAAGCATTGTGGACTTTGTGGTTACAGTAACTTGATGTGCAATCTGCGTTTGTCCTGGCATTCCTACGTCTTGTTCTTGTGCACAATTGTCCTCTGCCATTCATATCGAGGCCAGGCAAGTGAATTTAGCCGCAGTTTACGAGTTGGATATTTGTCTTCTTTGGTGTTCTGTCAAATTGATATTTATTAATGTAGTCCTGAATATCTTGAATCCCGAATGTTGACCGTTTCTTTGCCCTCAAGACTAGCTATGTCTAGCCACACGGAGCATTGGTGCCTCCAGGTTATATAGAGTCTAGACACATATCTAGGGCTTTCCAATCGAAGCCTCTGAACCGCGTTTTAATGGAAAAGATGCTAATTCGAAGGACTAGAACGTTTTGTTTCTTTCTATTTTCAAGCATTCTGGTTTCGATCCAGCTGAGCATGACTGGCGTGGTGGCCGATAGAATCATCCGGGACATGAAATTTAACTTTAAATTGAATAATTATGCGAGAGATGATCCTGGTTTCACCAATATTCCCAGCGTTCTGCTAGACCGGCTGCATATACCACGTCGATCGTCGACCCTGCCGGTTTTCCAAGAAGCTTTGGTGTTTCGAACTGGTAAAGAATGCATCGTCTTGGAACCTTCGTCGTGGAGATCAGGCTATTCTCAACTTCAAGAAGAAGAATATGATGATACAGAGCTATGTGATAGCATGGCCATGCATATAGCCATGACGTTGGACGCTGCTTATCTGAGAGGATTGGTTTCCAGAATTCTATCGATTCTCCAACATGCTGCTTGTCCCGAGAATGTAGTCTTCCATTTCATGGTGTCCGAGCGCCAACATGATCTCAAGGCTACGCTTCAAGCGACTTTTCCATACTTACGCTTCATATTATATCACTTTGACTCGGGAGAATCATTTACCTTGACTCCCATTTAGTTGTTGTGGATGACATTGCCAAGCTAATGCACCCTCGTCTCATGGCCCAAGGTCTAAAAAAAACCAGAACAGCTGGCTCCGATGGTACCACTTGCTATAACAGATGGCAATGGGATATAATTTTTATTTTTTTAATTTTATTATTATGATGTCATGTTGCCACATGTCAACTCAAATCCAGATACCAAATTCCAAAGTTTACATCATCTTCTATCCACCAATAAGTTGTTTACAAAATAGTTTTTTAACAAAATTAAAAAAAATATTTTACAAATCCCTAAGTTATACTTTACAGAACAGATTTTAATTTTTTTGATAGAGAGCAACTAATACAAAGTCAAAAGAGTTTGACTTGCAATTGATTACAATATACCTGCTGAGGCAGGTATAATAAAATGGTAAAATATGAATAATTTAAATAGTTATATCCTATTGTTATAGAAATATATTAAGTGAAAATTCTTATAATATAATAAAATAAAAATAATTTGAAAAAGGCGAAGCTAGGTCCTGGGAAATGACGATCTTGCAAAAACTGAACTTTGGGAACAACGACATTCTTGGATGCATTAACAAAGACAACGTCATTAGAAAAGGAGGAGCGGGAATTGTGTATTAAGCCATCATGCCCAATGGCCAAGAAATTGCAGTGAGATAATGACAAAATGCTAGGTCACCTAGTTTCTATTTGTATTTGAATCCAGGGACAATGAAATTCAGAAAAATTAAAATTTTTAAAAACATCACAAGTGCAAAATATAATATTTTCCATTGAGTTCAATTGAGTTCAATAAATACAATTACGCCAATTCCATTATAACTTCCTATATTCAAACCTAAGACAATTGCAACTATTTTTTAACATCAAAATTGGCCCAAAATTATGTTGAATTAAATATCAACAATGAAAACATGGATGCATACATATGGTTTTGTTTTTATATATTTTTTAGTTTAACAAAAATGAAAATCTTGAATTTATTTTTGAAACTTATAAAAAGCTCTGCATGGCCAGTTCAATTTCCCACTTCTTGAGATTCCACAAAATTCATGTTATTTTTTTTAATAATCACCATGTTCAGTGATTAAGAATGTATGGATGCATGCAAGAATCCCCTGTATGATAAATCAGTACTTGGTTAAAGTGATATTTTTTCTCTTTGTTGCATAATATGTGTACAACAGTGGAGAACAAACATTTCAAGTGTGTAGGAACATACACAGGATAGGAAAGGAAGATGGAGACAATCTAAAATAGCTATAAATTTGAAATTACTAACACAAGAGCCAGGGGAAAATGAATAGCCAATGCCCATAAACTAAGGACAGGCACATAGAGAGAAACAGGTGACTACTCTAAAATAGGCAAGCACAAGAATTGAACAGAACCAACTAAAAAAAAAGATGTGTTTGTAATAACTAGAAGAGATGGCTCATGAATATGAGATGGCAGATTTGAACAAGCATTTTATTTATGGAAACAAAGATGATAAAATAGTCGAGGTTAATATTTTCCAACCACTGGTATTGATTTTATGCAGGTGGCATTATATTCAGGTGACTTGGATCTATACCAAGGCACTATCACTATGAACAAGTATTTTCTCTAAGGAGACAATAATGAAGATGGTTGAGATTTGGAAACCACTAATGTTGATCTTATGCAGGTGGCAGTATGCCTAGACCACTTGGATCTCCACTAAGGATTTGTCATTTCTTCATTAATTTTTGTTTTCAAGGCCAAAGGTATGATGAGTATTTCATTAGAGTTACCTATGTCCCAGTCAAAAGAAGGAAATAAGAGTGCTTGGTAAGTTGTTATCCTCCATGATAAGAAACTCCATGTATTGATCTTATGTAGATGGTGGTGTATCCAAAATGTTGCTTTTTTTTCAAAGCTGAAGGCATGACAGGTATTTCATCAAAGTTAGCTAGCAATGTGCCAATCAGTAGGAAGGAATGAGAGTACTTGGTCTTCTCCATGTTGAGGCATAAGCAATACTAAGTGCTCTGCCTGCAATGGATCATTCAAGCAGTGTTAAGATTAAAGTCTTTTGTTAAAGCTATGTGTTGTCTCTATGGGAGGAAACTCCAAATGATCTGCTAGCTCTCCTTTGCTCGCAGACACATTCAGAATCCACATCTTTGCAGACACATTAAAAACGTACAGATAATAGAGAAATCAGAAAATGAAGACTTGCAGAACACAAAAATAGAATTACTTGCAGAACACCCCAAGATGATGTTGACAAGCATGCAATGTTGATCAGAACCAGCGGATAAGAGAGCGAGTATACATGACATACAAACAAATGCGTAAATAAACGTGGCGACGTGTTATTGCATAGATAAACAGAGGACATGTGGCAATCAATTGTTGGCGGGAGGGACAAGGACATGTGACAATCAATGGTTGGTGGGAGGGACGACGTAATGAACAGTGATTTTAAAACACACTTCAAAAGAAAACGTCTATCGACATAAAAATATGTGTATTTCAATTGACAAGAGTATAATAGGTATTCTAAATAAAATATTTATTTTTAAATTATTTATAATATTTATAGCGGATTTACTAAATACATATTGTCTAATTTTAATCAAAAGTGAAGTGATATCAAATATATTTTATAATTTTAAGTTATATATATATCAACAATAAAAATAATAATAAGTATTGATCTTTGTTTTTTATAAGGAGTTTGAGTGTATTAAAAATGATAATATATAAACATAATGATTGATTCGACCATAAAAAAATGTGTGGAGAGTAAAAAGAGTTAGAGCATAATCCATAAGGTATAAGTTTAATGTTGAATATGGTTGTCATTGATGTTAAAGGAATTCATTAATGACAAAGTAATAACAAAAAAATATTGATTAAATAGTCCAAAGAGATATGTAGAAGCCAGAATAACACAGTTGGACAAGTGAAATTCGAAAGCAATTTAAGGCTAAGTTTCTATGAAGTGAATATTTGGACGGCCAAGATCATAATAGAGAGAAATATCAATGGTCTAGAATAATTTCTGCAAT
The DNA here is from genome assembly GCA_001517045.1 of Pseudotsuga menziesii. NCBI lineage: Eukaryota > Viridiplantae > Streptophyta > Pinopsida > Pinales > Pinaceae > Pseudotsuga > Pseudotsuga menziesii. The sequence goes on from LPNX010302062.1 coordinate 92,597, forward strand.
GTTAAGGTACAATCTTGTTAAAACTGTGAGAAGACTATTACGGAAGAGATTTGCAGAAGTCATTGAAAAGAAGAACTGCAATCCACAATTGCAGAAGAAGTGTTGCGGAAGAGGAATTGTGGAAGCAATTTCGAGAAAAGTCAAAAAGAGTATCCGCAATCCGGAAGGGATTGCCGTAGATTGCTGAAAGGGTGATTGTGGAAATATTATTGTGGAAGGTTAATTACGGAAAGTTCAATTGTGGAAAGGTAGTTATAGAACATTCCCAGCCTGCCATCTTGCAATTAGCCAAGCTCCAAGAGTAAAGTTCTTTGGCGATTAACCAAGTTTCAATATTATCCTTGAACTGGATAGACTATTTATCTTTTACTCAGTTTCCTGCTTACTTACCCTTATCTTTACTTTTATCACCACTAACCCTGTTCACCTATATATACTGCCCTTACTTAGACTTAACACATTTGAGCAGATTGGATGAAATGGAAAATAGAAGTATGGATGAGCCTCACATAGAGAAGGACCTTCTTCAACATAGCATTTACAGATAGGCATTCCAGAACACAATATTATCATGCAAAAGATAAAAATTCATAGTAAAAGGGAAACTTACTAGCGATTTTTTTAACCTAGCTACCTATGCTTCAGTATTATAACTAGGAAAAATGTATCAATTCATAGTAAACCAAGAAACTTACCAGGGATTTTGTAAGGGAAGAAGGTGATGTTGAATCTAGAGCTGTAGAATTCGTGGCCCGCCTCTTTAAGAGCCTCCAAGTTCTCTCAAATGTTTTTTTTATTTATAGCAACGATGGTAATTAAATAGAGAAATTACAAACCCTCAACAGTGGTGAATATCCATACCAATCTCCTCAACGGGTATTGGCCTAATAAATAACCAAAAATGCCACCCAATTCACACTACTTGCCTTTATAACCCACCAAACCCTCTTATGTTTAGTGCCAATGGTCTGTTTGGACAGGCTATTTAGCGGGAACAAATAGGTTGAGTAGTAATTGACTAGTAATAGACGAAATTGGAGGATGATGGTTCAAGAAAATTGACCATCGGCCATGAATGATGTAACAGAGGTGGGTGGAGAGTTGTTGGGTCAAGAGTTGGGTCGACAACTGCTACATTTGCATATTAGATTTTTTTGTTTTTGTTATATATTTTTTTGTTTTTTGTTTTATTATA
>LPNX010302062.1:93893-120364 GCA_001517045.1 Pseudotsuga menziesii
GCCTAGAAGCTAGGTCGCCACTTCTCGGCCAAATCATCAACTCTGACCGGTACCAAAATCCGATCAATAATATCCAGTACGGTGATAGTCACAGATGAGGGCTCTACATCTCCTCGAGAACCGACCATTTGAATCCTCCTCTTGCATGTAGATTTACCAAATGCATCCAATGCATGTCCAAAAAAAGGCGTCAACTTCGGATTGGTGGGCTAAAGGTATCATTCAACCCCTGCTCTGGCTACAATGACATCTTCAAGAAGTAAACCTCCTTGCAAAGTTTAATCACTTCTTCTAATGTCTGCTTCAGTTTTCCTTTGGAGCGTGTGAGGAATGTTGATGTGAAAAAACCAATGAACTTTGCAAATAGTGCCATTGCAAGAGGGTGCTCATGATTTTCCCAGGATGAAAGCTCAAAATGCATATGGTTATGAACGCATAGGCTAGAGATGGTGATAATTGTGAATGTAAAGTGGAAACAGTAACTCTGGTAGCATTGAGACCTGTAAAAATCCATAACAATTGGTTATTGATTAGAGTGATGAACAAGATCAAAGCAGCAAGAACCATACCTTTGAAGTGCTCTGACTGGTCACTACGAGATCCTGAACCAGCCTATCGTCTGCAAAAAAAAGGTATCAAGTGAAAAAATAGGGGAGCAGGGGGGTCAAATGATACCTTCAACCCACAGATACGAAGTTGGCGTGTTTTTTTGGCCATCCATTGGATGTATTTGGTAAGTCTACGTGGAGGAGGTGCATTTGAATGGACGGTTCTCGAGGGGATGTAGGGCTATGATGATTCTAGCTAGGTATTGATATGGTACTACTGGTTGTAATACCTAATTCATAATTGACGTAGGAACCTAATTTTTCCTTGAATGCACTTAACGGGGTTTGCTTCAATGGTGTAGTAGGGATAAACATGGTCAAGAGAAAATTCATGCAATTGTTTTGTTGGATCTCTGAGGATCGAGGTCCATGGAACCAATATTACCAATTGAAGGTAGAAAATTTACAAAATTTACACTTCATTGTCAAATTTTAAATTTTCCATGACACAATTAGTCGTTTTTGTTAGTCATTTTTAACTCGGTCACTTATTATCGAGTCATATTTGTTAACTAGTGACTAAATTAGTTGTTAATTTTAGTTGTTTATAGTTGGGGCAATCAAAATTTCTCATATTTAGTAGTAAATGACTTGGAAAACCTGTGGTGACTAGAATTTTTAGTCACCCAGTAGCTAATTCCTCATTTTGTACTAGTGTATCCACTTGGAATAAATAATTATGGATCATTTAATATTATTGGTGCAATTAATATTTTTATTTGTTATGTTGATTAAATGGATAAATTGGCCCGCCAATTCAAATTAGTGGACAAGGTTGGATGAATTACTTGGAGTAGAAGTCAAGTAAGCACTAGAGTCCCAAAATGATGCCAAAAATGAGAAAAGAGGAATATTTCAGGAAAAGTGGCATAAATCCAAAAAGCAGGATAAAACAGGAAAAGAAGGAAAGTTCAAAAAAGAAGGAAAAAGAAAGAAAGCCAAAGCAAAGCAAAGCAAGGAAAGTATGTCCCCCCATGGGTGACCTATTCCCATAGGTAACCAAGACATGTAACTTGCTCAACAGGTCAACATTAATTCTATAAAAGAAGTATTCCAACTCCCTTTCACATCTTTTGCTAGTTTGAGAAATTTTATGAATGCATTTGTGCATTTGAGAATTGGGAGATGTGCCCCTAGTCAAGAATGGGAGATGTGCCCCAGCTTTCTGTGAGAGGATAATGGAATTCAGCCATTTTCATTTATTTTATTTGTAGGTCCTATAGTTTATCAAGTCTAATTTGAAGATCAAAAATATCATCATCCAGTTCAGAGATCAAATCCTCCCTCCTTCCTCTTTTCTCCTTCTCTATGTTCTATGGACTTCTAGAAATTTTGGATCTATGTAATGGACATTTCAACATATGTATGATATTATATGTATATTGATGTCTAATTTACTGTTCAATATCGTATTCAGACTAGATTCAGGCCATTCCTAAATTTTGTGAGATTTAGAGATCGAAATTCTTGGGTTTCCTAGAACCAAAGTCATAATTTTGGAGTTGTGCTATGAGAGATGACTTCTGTGAATATTATGAGAATTATTTCAACCATCATGGCTCTAATATAGTATTATTTACATTCTCTACATGTTTCATAACATTCTGATCTGTTTTGACTGAGTCTTTTACATCCTACCTAGAATTCATGGTTAGAATGACCAGTTTTCCAATTCAAATCATTTTATGTACCTAAACAAGTCCGTTTGTTTTACTTTCTGTTATGAAAATTATTTAACACCATAATTATTACATTCCATGTTTATAAGTGAATCCCAATACCTCTCCTATTTCCTTTGGAAAGTGTTGAATTTTTACTAGTTGCACAGTCCTCGTAACTAGTTTTCATAGTTCCACCCTTAATCTGTCTTGTGGATTTCAATACTTGTTCTAAACATGAATATACATTTATATACATGCATGATAACTTTATTACCAATCTAAATCAGTTCTCCAAATCCTATGTGTTATCTCCTAAATAAATCATTTTTCAATAAATCCACTCAGACAATTTATTTTTTGATAGTGATGAAGATTTCAGGTCATATTATGAAAGATGTTTGAGTGACTAACAAAGTTGGAATATTTGGTGCTCTATTTTTCCAGAAATTTGAAATTTTTAGCTTTCAGTGGCTTAGGTGAACTTTCTGACAGTTCATTAGCCACCGAAAAGCCCAGCTTTCGACAGCTAACAGTTTCAACTAAGGACCACATTAACCACCAAAATCCTGTTGATCACGTTTTTTATAAAAAATTTGAAAGGTAACTTTTGGTGGCTTATGGAATCTCACCAATAGTTCATTATCCACCGAAAGGATCAGGTTTCAGTAGCTTAGCAAGTGGGTCCAAGAAGACATTAACCTCCAAAAGGCTCATTCGTGTCATTTTTAATAAATTTTGGAAATGAGACTTTCGGTGGCTTAGGCGAACGTACCAATGGTTCATTAGCCACCGAAAAAGCATGGCTTTCAGCATCTTGCGAATTAAACCCTAGATTCTCTTAACCACCGAAAAGTACAAAAAAAAGGAAAACAGTTATCTGTCCATCAAAATCAAACTTGCAAGCATGAAGCACATCATTATCTAGCACTTTAAACCACCAAAAGGACTGGAAGACTACATTAAACCATAAATTGGTGGCTAAAAGTTAGTTAGTTATCTGAAATGACTGGTGGAAATTGAAACCCTAATTTTCCCTCCATCTACCCCACGACCGCAGTAAAATCTCTACGAATCATCAAGTCCCAGTTTGAAATGATTACTAGGCTAGCTATCTCGAGGTTATCACCAAAATTCATCACCATCTTTTTTCTAAAGTACCAATCAAATTATTAACCCCTCCAAATTCGCACCATATCTTTAGTACACTCTACATTTATCTGCATGCATTCTCATTGAGCCTAGCCCTCTCTAGATCTAGCATTGTAGTATCCTTCCCTAGGGTTTGAATTTCAATTTTGCAGGCGTGGAAAGGAGGACCCACTCAAAAAAATAAAAACATAGGTTTTTTTGGCTAAGCATGGTTTCAAAATGGTCTCTAAGCCAACAAAAGTAGACTTTCGGTAGCTAAGACCGAAATTTCAGGGCGCTCCAAGCCACCGAAATTGGCATTTTACTGTGAAAAGTCATATTTTCAAAATAATTATTCTAAGAGACTGGAGAATAATTTTGGAAAACTATCAAAGGTTATTGTTCCTAACATGTTATAGAAAAATAACCTCTCTCATTTTTACTACAGGTATTGCATATTGGGAGAATCAAATCCCTCTCTAAGCCCTAATTTTCAGATCTCAAAATTTCCTTGTTTTACACATGTTTTTGAAATACAGATCTCGGGAAAATGAAAACGATTTTCAAAACATTGAGAGATATTTTTGATTAAAAAAAACCAGTATACAAAAACCCCTTTCAGTTTATACACAGGTGTCACAGATTTGAAGGAACAAATCCATCTCTGAGCCCCCATTTTCAGCAGTTTGGCCAAATTTTTAGGGCGAAAGATGACCTAACAGAGCAGGTGGAAGCAGAATATGAGGATTTTACTTCAGCAACACCAAGGGAAGGGTAGGATGAAAAAAATAGCAAAGAATTCCTCAAGCAAACCTAGGTCTCAGAGGATCAACCAGTTGTTATGGAAAATACACGAAATGGAGATCTTAGACAGAGAGGTAAAAATAAATAATGTAGTATTAACCAAGAATAATACTAAGTTACACAATTCTCTGTTAGAAATGAGAGGGATGTATGTCCTACTAAAAAGAATGAATCTAAGGCTAATGCAAGATAACACCAGACTTTATAGAATGATCACGCTGATGAGGTTGTAGGAGAAAAACTCAAACCCTAGCCCTCAAGCTCATCTTGCGCTAGAAACCCTAGCAGAGGCAGCAGCAAGCTTGCAAGATACTGTGGCAGCTCATGATTTTGTTATTTTTCCAAACCCCATGCAGGGTGAAGGAGTACTAGATAATCCGTTGTGAAGTGTAAAAGGATGATTAAAGGCTAATAGAATTTTTTTACAAAAAATAGAGCTTTCGGTGGCTTAGGCGAACACAACAGCTATTCATTAGCCACCAAAAGTAGATCTTTCGGTAGCTAACAGACCCAGGATTCTGCTTCCTTAACCACTGAAAGAAAAAAAAAGGGGTGCAAAATGATATTTTGGCACACATAACCAATTTTGGTGAATACAACTATCTCAAGGATGAAATATAAAGCTGAAATTTGTTGAAAAACACCATTGGGGGAAGTCTATTCCAGTTTTGAGGATACAATCAAGGAGAAAAGGGTCACAAAACCAACTTGTTTTTAACCAACAATGGATTATCTATCAGAGGATAAGTTATAGCTATACTTCAGTACTCACTGTAGTCATCAAAGAGTTCAATGAATGAACAAGTGTTAGAGTTATATAGACTATTACTAAAATTAGGGTTTTTAACCTAATTTTGCAAAAAACATTTATTTTTATCTATTTTTAGTAAATTAGATCCAACTTTTCAGGATCTAAATATTTTTGTAAAGGCTATAAAGCCTAAGACTTATTTGAAACAAGGGTTCGACTTTGGGGACCTGTAGGCCATTACTATTATTAAGCTTCTCATATTGATCATGACCTAATATAAGCTCTTTTCATACCATATGTTCAACTTCCATTTCTTGTCTATTCTATGCTTATGCATGAATGTATTGTTCAAGTTTATTCATGCTATTTGATGTCTAATAGCTATCATCCTATCTGCATGTTGATGATTTGAATTACAAGTACTTTCCTTGTTATGATTAGCCATTTTTATATAATCATTTTATGTATCAAACCTATGAGCAGTGGTAGTTAGAAGCCTTATCCTTGATTGAGTTTCATGCATGTATTGAGAGTGTGAGGTCCTATAGGTCACCTGACTTGATCCAGATAGAAAAAACATAAAAACATTTAAGTTACCAGGAATCCTCGAGCTACAACCTAGAGGAGTTTCCTGGAGTGTTAAGACTATGGTTGTGGATATGAGAAAAGTGCTTTCTAGTTTCACGGTTAGGTGACCCAACAACATGGAAGTAGGTTTCCATGGAACAGACTCTGAAACCTCAATGGTCCCTGATATAAATGGGTTAGGGAAGACACTCTATCATTCCTATTCTTTCCTTGATTTCTTCCCTTTGCCTGCTTCCCTGTGACCAAAAGTATCAATCATTTTCCCTTATCTTCTTAGCTTCCAAAATTCGACTGCTTGTTTGCAAGTTTTATTTTAAAACATTAAGATAATTTGAAGAAAATTAATATTCTGATCTGAATATAAGATTAGGGATATTACATTGATAGACTAGTAAAGTGCTTTATCCACCTATCGGGGTTTATCATATTTAGTAAGTATGATTTATGAGCTATAAATGAGTTTTCTTCCATCACTTCAAATATCCTTTATAAGGATGTATTACCAATGTAATAATATCAATTATCATTTTATTGAGCATTCCTTAATTTGTGTTCATTATTCCTCTTCTTATATCCTTATGCTAATTCTTTGCAATTCCCGGTGAGGTTAATTGTGTGCTTAGATTCTTAGCTTGTTTATAGAATTCTTGCTACCATCAAGGATTTAGAATTATAACATGGTATCAGATATTTGGGAGCTCATGAATTAATTATCCTTTTCAAATTTGCAGGTTTATTTTGCATGTACAACAACTTCTATATGGATTCAAAAGTTCCTCTACTATCTCTTTTCAACAATGTTGATTAGAAGCCAAAGATGATCACATACTTAAAAAGGAAATGTCTATTTAATGTCTCCATTGGTTCTTTGAGAGAACCTAAGTATTATGAAGAGAATATTGACTGGCCAAATAATTGTGATAGAGCTTATGGAATCATGTGTTAAGGAATGTATCCAAATATACATCATCTCATAGATTCTGTTGAGTATCCATTTCAGCTTTGGAACAATTTGGACAAAGATTTTGGTATGATGGAAGAATAAGATGAAGCACGGACCCAATCCATCATATCCACTTGTGCTCTCTCTCATGATGTCTTGGCCTCTACATTCTCTGATGAAGTTATTCATGATGAAGAAGTCTCTCATACAGTTCTTTTTGTTTCTACCCTCTTTGATTCGAATGCTTCCTTCTTCAATCAAGAAGAAAATATTGAAGAGCCATATTTTTCTGTATCTCTTGAAGTTGAATTTTATTAATCTTCTTATGATGTTGATGATAAAAAATAAGTGAATACTATAGCTACTATTGATATTATTGATGATTCACTCACACATTCAATGTTCTCTATGTCTTCTATCATATATTTCGAGATCTATATGCTAGATATTTCACATATTGTGTATACTTCTCTCAATGATGGTATGCAAATAAGTGACTTACTGGATGATTTCATAGCTAAATCAAGTCCTATTAGTGTCATTCCACTTACCATACTTGATCTCATGTACTTTTGCATCTGCTCCTTTGTTCTTGGAATCAATACCCAAAGCCTCCCTAAATATTTTGAACATATCCTTCCTTCCTCATTTCATACTTCTACTATAGAGGATTCATTATCAGTGTATTCCCATGAGTCTACTGATGTTATAATTTGTGCTCTTTTGGATTCTTTGGAATCCATATCAACCCATGGATCCCTTGCATTCACACTCTTTGATCCTATGGATTCTCTCTGTTCTTACATGATCACTTGCACACATCCTCTCTGTGTAAATGAAGTTGGAGACCTCATACATTCACATGGACTCTTATTTCACCCATTTGGAGCTGATTTCATCTCTATTGGTTCAAATTTCAAGTCATTACATCATCTTGGAGCTGATTACAACTCTCAATAGTTGTTCTACATGGTCCTAGTTTCCATCTTGCAATTGTTCTTAATCCAAGTGAGTAGATTTTTTTTCTTCCCAAGAAGAATGTTCCTCCATACATTAGCATTTAGTTTGGAGAAACATTAACAACAATTCAACATTTTTGGTTTTCCTTCATGTCCTTTCTTGAGGGAGGATTTTTCCCATGTGGTTTTCATCTTTCCTCAGTTCTTTGCACATAATAATTGTTAAAGGGTGACAATATAATTGTTGATGGTCCCTATATAAGTCTATATTTCTAATTATTTTAGACATAAACATCATAAATTCAAACTTAAAGTGGGTTGTGGCATATTAATAAACCCACTTCATAACTTAGGACAAAATATTTAATCAATTTTGATTAATTTCCTACCCACTAGCCTAGATAGTTGGCATCCACTTGCACCACATAGTCAACACTTTCCATATATACCCCAAGATTGCTTTAATCCTAATTCTGGATTGATCCTGTCCAATTTATTGACAATCAAAATTAGTAACTGCAATTTCCTGCAGATTATGTCTTTTACTTCTTTATTCCAACTTTTCTATGGATAAAGTAAAGCTAGTAAACTAGTAAAATGTTATATTATGTTGCCAACCCATACTCCATTATTTTCTCTCGATATTCCAGTATTAGCAATTATTTCCATCACTTACCATCACTCACTCATGCTTTAGCTAATTTGTGAGGTCCTTTATAGATTAGGAAAGTAATTTATCCACCTATGGGGGTTTATCATATCTAGTAAGTACAATTTATGAGCTAGCAATGAATTGTCTTCTGTCAACTCAAATATCCTTTATAAGGATTTATTTCCAATGTAATAATATCAATTATCATTTTATTGATCATTCCTTAATGTGTGTTCATTATTCCTCTTCTTGTTTCCTTATACCGATTCGCTACAATTCCCAGTGAGGTTAATTGTGTGCCTAGATTCTTAGCTTGTTTATAGAAATCTTGCTACCATCAATGATTTAAAATTCTAACACATTTCTTCCAACAATGATGGACTTTATTGATATTTAAACCTATATTTTTAAGTGATGAAGATATTATTGAAGCTCTAACCAACCCCAGTTACCCCTTGGATGATATGCACAATCATGCATAATTCATCCCTAAGGATGCCTCTACATCTCCTGAGTATTCAAAACATTTCTTCATTGATTTGAAACATTTTATTCTCTTGGTACAATTTGATTGTTTAAAAACTTGATTCTTACATATAATTCCTTTAAGGGGGAGAAAATGACCAACATATCACCCATTATTCAAGTGGACATTTAAATTCATCCCAATGTCACTCAAAACATTTTAATTGGAGCTCCATGCACCTTGGAAGATTTTTCAGCCTATAAAACTCATTTTTAATATTTCATGATGTTCTAGCATGATATTATGATAAAATGTTGGGACTCAACCCAACCATTATGCAACATCACATTGAAACATGGGTTTACATAGATCCCATGTGCTATAAAAAGCAACGTATTCACCCTTCCAAGATTGTGGTAATAAAAGATGAAATCACCAAAATTTATAATGTAGTATTCATCTATTTAATTTCATGTACCACATGGGTATCCAATATTCTTCATCACAATAAGAGACATGCAACATTCATATCTATATTAATTTTAGAGATCGCAATAAATATTCTAAAGGGACAACTAACCAAACCCTTCTTTGGAAAGATAATCAATGCTTGTGTTGGACAAAAGGTCCTCTCCTTTATAGATAACTTCTTGGGTTACAATAATATCCAAATTCACCCTCATGACTAGTAGAATGCTACCTTCCTCACATACTGAGGATCCTTTCCCAGTCTAGTCATGCCTTTTGGACTAAAAAATTGTAGAGCCAATTTATAGCATGCCGTGTCTTATTTATTCCCTGATATGATTGGAATTTTCCTTGCATATTTAGATTTCCTCATCGTGCATTCAAAGAAATGGTCATAACACCTCTGTAAATTGTTTCTTAGGTTTTTTATATATAAGATTCACTTAAACACACTTAACTATTTTCATGTCCCCTTCCATTATTAAGACAAAAAGAGGGGAACATGAATGAATTACGAGGTTATAAATTTCACCCCATGGTCATATTATGAATTCACAAATAATCAAATGCGTGTTAAGATGCATAGTTAAAAGTACATAAGGAAATCAAATCTATCTGCACACACATAGCATGCATATACAAGTATAATAATCACACACATCAAATAAAAACATTACATATTAAAATAAAAGATAATAAATATATTTAAACAAAGAATATCCAAGCAAATGGCTTTGTAAGAGTCAGTTTCCCCACAACCATAGGAACTCTATCAAGAATATACTCTTTCTATTGAGAGGTCACCCCAAGCTTGGATATGAGGCCTCTAGGGTGAAGGAAACACCTATAGGATTATCTTTCTCAACCCACAACCAATTCTACTCTCTATGCTTAGCCAAATTCACATCCAGATATCTACATGGATCTCACTCAACCATGACAACCATAGAACTCCTTTCAAATCCCCCCCACGCACAAGGAAGGAGTTCCCCTTCATTCATCCACAACTCCCTCAAGAAATCCAACCCTTATAGTGCTTAGTTGTGTGTCTAGTAAGATTATAACCTACTATATGTTGTTGGAGAATCTCATGCATCATAAATCATGGGATTTCAAGCATATATAAGTAGAAAAAAATATTAGGTAAGGTTTCCTAGTTTTCCTAACCTCTATGATCACCTACAACCATATATTTTCCCTTTAATTTTTCATCGTTGTCTCTAAATTCAAATTTTTGGGTTATACACAATATGATAGTGGCCATGAACAATAATAGGGAGCTCTATGTAGTGTAGATTTGCTTGAGAGAATGAACATTGACTCTAAAGGATATGAGATGATGGTGAAAAGACATTTGAGATCAATTTTGACCATATAAGAAAAGAAATTTTATAACTTTATAAATCACTTTTTACATTTGATAGAACTATCACAAAAGTGTATTCAACCCCATGTTTCAATAACTACATGAGGTGAATTTTCCCGCTAACCTCACACATGCATTCAATGATTGGATTTAATAGTCAAAAGGAAGTAATTGTCCTATTTAAAACACTTCAAAAAATTTGGGTGAGTTCTAAGGTTGATACTTGGAAATAGAGGATATAGTCTCCCATAGGCCCCGTTTCCTCTTCCCCTTTGGTGGAATCATAAATCCTTTAGTGATCTTTATAGAGCCATATTGGACCATTTTATTATTTTCCAACATAGTATTTACCTATATTTTACCTCATCGTGATAATCCAATGACATGGTCCATCTAGAAATATTCATATCACATATGCCTTGCCATTCACTAGTCGGGCATTAGCCTTGAGCTCTGCACTAGGAATTCACTCTAGAACATTTACATCATTTCACACTATCTAATTCAATACATTGCAAGTATCAAACTACGGATATTACAAGTATGTGGTATTTTTCCTTATTAGCTACTTGATAGGATTTATCAATTCCAAATGAGGTATCAGTGTTGATCTTTTTAAGGTTCAAGCCATTTTTGAACTACCCCCACCTAATACTTTGTGTCGATTGAAAATCCTTCAAGAAAAGATGAAATTCTTGTGATGTTTTATTCCATACTATGTTATGTGTGTTCATGCATTTTTGAGGTTATTAAGTTCTCATATCCCTTTCATTCGGTACAAGCAATATCATAACTCTTTTGAGGCCTTCAAATGTACACTTACTTAAGAACCTTTGATTCTTCCTCCATATTTTGTGAAGGAATTCATCCTTTACATCTCCACATGCCATTTTTTCATCACTAACTTAGTTCAACAAGGTGAAAATTGCATGGAATGTGTCATTTACTATGGGAGTAAGATATTTTCTAGACCTTCATTGTAATACGCATGAGGAAAATACTACATTAAAGTCATGTTCTCTATTTAGAAGTTCTACCATTATATCCTCACCAATAAGATCAAGGTTATAATAAAATTTAATCACATGTTATAGCTCTTGAGTAGGAATTCCATGAATGAAAAAGTCTCTTAATGGATCATTATCCTCCAAGAATATGATATTAAATTTGCTAATCCCAAGAGTAAAACGTATTTGGAATTGGTAGAATTTACCTCCCCATGGGTGACGATCAATACCCCTATCAATGATTATCTTCTAGATGAAAATTTGTTCACCATTTCATCTAATGATACTTGGTATGGGCAAATCCTTATTTATTTGCACATTCCAAAGTTTGGTCCCCATCTCTCTCTCTCTCTCAATAAGATTGACAACAGGTTTGTTTGTCACCAATATCTTATTTTGTGGGTCCCACTATACTTATAATATTTATTCAATTGTTATTTTGCTCCGTATTAACTCTTTTTGGTGTGGTAATCATACCATTGGATTCCTTGTTCAATGCTCATCCTAGTTTCATCATTATTGTTTTGTGATTGATAATTCTTTATGTAATCCCATGTTTCACTATTATCATTCCCATGCATGTAATTTGGGCCATATATTTATTTTATATGCTACCTGCACTATTGGTTTTATATCCAAAATAACTTTTACACTTTGGTATTGTTTCCATGTGTGCATGATCAACTTGTAGTGGGATCACATTATTTCTCCACAAGAAATCATTCCTATGGGTATAGTTATTCACTATCATATATGTGATTTCCCTAAATAAAAATATTACACATTGAACCTATTTTTTGAACCCCTTTTAAGCCTATAGGACCACCCCACCTCCTCCCATGTCTAGGCAAGTTCCCTAAAACAACCACTCTTTCATTCATCCTTACCCGATGTTAGAGACTTACCTTCATAGGTCACCACTTATTAGTACTCGAGTGCATTTTGATACCAATTTCATTTTTCCTGATAGGAATGTGAGTATGTGCACTCTATATTACTGAATTTAGCCTCATATGTTTCTTGACCTCACTCATTGGCTTACCCATGAACTCCCATACTATGGAAATTTTTGTTTCATTTTACATATTATAGGTCCATTAATTTATCCATACTATAAAAGTTACATCATAATTCATCTATTCCTAAGAATATTACAACTCGTATCCTACCCCTGGTCTCTTCTACTTGCTATCATGTGTACAATTGATTCAATTGGTCACTTTTTGGTCACTTATCTCCTTGATTATATTATTTCTTGATTATCCCTCTTATTCAATACACCATTCAAAGTGTTCCATATCACACCTAAAAACTGCATATGGTCTTATATGAAACGTACCTAGTCACCTTTGCTCAGATCATTTTATGATAGTCAACATTTTGTGTTAGTCACCCATGGTACCCTTCTGATCTCATCCTATAGATGCCCCTTGACCTTAGTAAATCCCCTTCATTCCATGAGTATCACCTAATTCAATTGACTTCCTTAGTTACCCTATTGTATCACTCATCTAAAATCACCATATACCCTTGGTTATTTCATGACAAGTCATACATATAAAAATATGTTTGTTTACAAAGTAGTAATATTTTTCATTTGTATTTTTATATTTGGATAATTAAAAGGAGTTATGGTAAAAAGATAACTATTTTATGCCATTGGATCAACTTAATATTCTTCCTTTTGATATGAATGCTTTTTGTATAACAAGGTAATCTCTTGGTATATAATAAATTAAAATTTGCTTATGATTTCTAGCCCAAATACTTGATCATTTGCTACCAAATGAGACATGTCATCATGCTATGAACAAAGGAATTATTGAGTGCATTGGTCTTTTACCGTCCAATACCTCCATTCCTTAGTCTAGTTTTCCTCACATACTCATATCATCCATGATGTTGATATGTGAATACACCCTCATTATTTTTTTATTAGACCTCCCTTTATTGAATTCAACAAACTTATTGTATCAGATAGGTCTAGATTCATTATGTACCTTCTCCCCAACACCATCATGATGGGTTATCTTGGATCATCCAAGGGGAGACCTCATCTCCCCTTGAATTAGTTGGCTCTCACATTTTTTATTCCAACATATTATCATACCATTCAAAATTCGAAAACATGGGTGGTTTACTGTACTATCTTAGTCAAATACCCCAGACATCCATGACTTCCTCCAAGTCTTCAATTTATTTTTTAAGATATTTAGTGTATAGGTTCCTTTAATGTTTGATTTGCATTCGATACAATGATCCAATTTTAATTATAGTTCCTTGGATTTGTTTGGATATCTATGACATTTCTTAATCCATATGTAAGGAGTCTCTCATGGCCTCCTTTCAGATCTTGGGACCCTCTAGTATTCAATAGTGCTTCAATTGCTATGATTTGTCATCATGTTGGCGTCATTTTTCCTTTTCATGTATTCTTGTTAAAGCTTACATTTTGCATATATGCAACATTTCTGCTAATCTTGTAGTAAGGTGTCATCAATATATAACATGCAGCTGACTAAAGATATCCCCATCAGATAGAGAAATCTGTATTAGTCCAAAAATGTCAAGAAGTAGTCAAAAGAGGGGCTCACATGGTTAAATCCATGTTCACATGTGCTACAACATGAGTTATCAGTTTTGTTACTATTAGCACCTGGTTCACACTAGTGCTAAATTTTGAAGGGGCTCACAGGTGGGAATAGCTCCATTTTGAGTTAAAGGGACGACAAAGGAGATAGAAGAAATTAAAGAGAAAATCTTGAAATGTAACGAGGTTCTGTAGACTCTGAAAATAGATGACGCGGGCACACAACAGAATCATATCGATGGTGGATAAATTTTCTCCAAGGAGAAGATGTGTAGTCCATAAGATTGTGGATGATCATGAATTATTTTCCTTCCCTCAAACATCGACGGTTGAGATTCATAGATGCTCAATATCTACCCTAGAAGTGAGTTTCACAGCGAAAGTGCATGTGATGGTTAGCAAGATGGAGCACTATGAAAGGTTAGTAGGACCCACACATCTGAATGAACAAGATATCAAGGCATTCCTGATCTACGGTGGAAACATGTTTCACAAGGGAAACGTGCATGATGGTTAACAGAAGAAGTCGCTGCAAACTATTCTGGTGCCCCACACCTTGCAACAACGAATATCTAATGCGGTCCAGATAAGTGGATTAGAGTTGCTTCACTGACAAAAGGAGCATGGGGTTTAACTAGAAGACCCGCTGTGAAATCTGTTAAGCCCCCATGGTTTGGGCAATGTAGATTTGGAAGAGATATAACCAACAGTCCCTGTAGATTTCACGAGGGAAAGGTGCAAGGGATTTAACAAGGTAAACGATCCCAAAATTGCATAAAGAACTGAATCATGTGACGATTGATGTCTTGCATAGAGGAAGTCTACATCCAGGATTGAATTCACACAGTGCAAGTTACACGAGGGAACATGATCAATGCCGATGTGAAGCACAGCTAGAGCACGAACAAGATGCAATGATACAGGTTGTATCAGGGGAAATCAAGCAGTTAGAGTTCTTCAAAAAATGTCATTTTTAGGAAAGCAATCATGCCTCTCATATGATGGATTTCCATTTTCAATCCAACGTGTCGAAGATACTTCATTTCATGTAGTAGATAAAAAATCGTAGTGAATCTTCCACATCAGGAGTTTGTTATAATTTGAATGGTTGTTAGCTGGAATATTTCACCTCTTGCGGACAACAAAGTGTTCCACTGGTCTGAATGGTTCAGATCCAGAACAAATAGAGGACAGAGGTTGAAGACTCTCCCTAGACACTGTATATATCTGTAATGTAATGCTTTGATTGTTACCCTATGTACTTGCAATAAGCTTCAACATGCAAACATATCGAAACCACCAGAATATAATCTACTAATATATGTTAGTGACTAAGGAATCTAACAACATACATGTGAAATCATACAACAACAATATATGTGGGGCAGAAATCAACTTGCATTAAATAAATATGAATAATTTTACAACCAAGCCTTAGTGTTGACATGCATCTCCATGAAACCAAGCATTATCATCCCCATAAGCTCCGACTCTAGCTCTCTCTATGCTCTCCAATGATATGGACCAAGTGATCGATCCAACAACATAACAATACCTTAAGAGTTCTTCCCCTCAACCATGGCCATAATCTTGTATTTATAAGGCTTAATGGATAGGGTAGGTTGAGATATTATTGGGTGAGGTGACCTCTAAGATCCTAGGATGAGGGATATTGAGCCCAAATAACCCACAACAGTAGGGATAAGGGAGGACATGAGGCTTATCATCTAGAATCCCCGAGAAACTTCTCTTTTTCCCTTTTTACCCAGGGTACCACTCATTTCTCCTTCAATAACAGAGCGGTTGTAGTAATAACCACTTATGGACCAAGGGCCATAGGCGGTGGCACCGCTTGTGGGCAACATTGGATGGGTGGTGCGAACAAGGGTACTGATTCTGGATAACAAGGTAAGCGCGGTGCTGGGAATTTGTATGAAAGATTGACATCTAGTATGGGTTTCCACTCTAGAAGCTGGGATTCAGGGCAAGTAGGTATGTAAAATATGTCATCACATGATGGTGATAGGATTTTGGTATAACAGGATGCCCCCCAAAGCATGAGTCTTAGAGGGATACAATAAATGAGAGCTTTGAGAGAACAAGTCGTTGCCATGAGATGAAAATGTCGGCTCGATCGGAGCAAGTTGTCAAGTAGGCATCTATAGTACATCAGTATGTTGACTCATAGACACAAGTAACCAAACTCATGGCTGCAGACCAATACAAGGCAGATCCATGAGAGGAATAAACAAGCATGGCTACTAGAATACAGCATAGATCCATGTGATAGAGGACTCAAACTCGGTCATAGCTACCAGACATACACCTTATATCTATGTCATATAGACGCAAATTTGAGCATAGACATGACCATACAAATGTGGATCCATGCTAGATATACAAAAATCCATCGCAACCTGGGAAAAAGCAATGAGCACTTTAAACTAACACCCAGGGTCTTTGTCTCGTCTTCCGCAAAGTACGATTCTATCCATGTGATTACAATGATCTGAAATGAAACATGGTAGAAACCACTTGATTACAGGCCAATGATGTGAACCGTTAACACGTGTGAGGGAGATCACCCTTAATTTCAATGATTCCCAAGGTACTCTAGTACAATCTACTGAGTGTAAACAGATGTCCTAATGTCAAACACTTAGTTGACTCTATCGATCAAAGGTCAATGATGTGAACATATGTTGAGAGTGAGAGAATCTGTCATTGAGGCATACAGATCTCAAGGTACTAAATATTGTTTCTAAGATTATTTCCCGGATAATGAGCTGATGTTGACGGGAATAGTCTTGTTGAAGGAGGGCCATGATGAGTCCCACATCGATGACATGAAACTAGAAAAATAGTTCTTCAATGATGTGAATGTAGTAACCATATGAATAACTCAAAGATACTGACACAAAGATTGCACAGACTGCAGAGGTAAAACTTCTTCCAATCCCCTTTGAACATCGGGTGGCACAACAAAAATACTTGGCAACATGACTGAATGGGACAAACACACAATGCGACAATGGACAATGCATTATTTTGAAAGACTCAAAGGATTGACATGAATCATGAAAGTGGATCATCATGGAGATCAGTTGAATACCCAATTATCTGACATGATTGTGCAGACAAGTGCCATGTTCAAAGGTAACAACAAAGAACTGCCATTATTTGCAAAATGATTGCCTTCCCATTTCCCCCATAATGATTGATGAGTGCCTCTTTTCAGTTTTACGAGTTCAAAGAGGGGAACAAACACTCGATATAGCTTGTCAGAAGACAAGTCCAGACTCATATGTTTTATGAACCTCAGAGAGGAGGGGTTCATTCCCAAAGCGGGTCTCTCAATGTTTAATTTAACGAGTCCACTGAAAGAAAACTCAGCATCGTTCATGTTTAGAGAGTCTGAATGAATATGAAAGAAAACTCCAAAGGGTCCTTTTTCGTATGATTTAGTCTCCAAGGCCTGAAAAAGTATAAAATCATACCTTAGAGAACTCTTCCAGTCATGATTGGCTGGAGTATTCCTTTTTCGTAAGTAGTCCTATCCGAACCAAAAAAGAGATAACCTACTGTCGGAAGGATGACTCTTCAAATACTTTTATGAGTATGAAGGAGACAAGTACTCAACAATATTTTCATATTTAAGGAGACTAAAAAGAGTTTAAAGAGGACTCCATGAACTTTCTTTACACAATGTCACTTTTTACGATCCCGGAAAGATTCAGAAATGGACTCGACGATCTTTTCATGTTTAAGGAGTCTGAAAAAAGATGTGAAAAGAAGACTCCATGATGTTTCTTTACACAATGTCAAATTTTACGAGCCTAAAAAGATTTGAAAACGAACTCGAACCTTTGATACTAGTTTTAAAGAGTGTGATCAAAGTGTCATAATAAACACTCATCGATCTTTTATGTTTTATGAAAGTGCGAAAAAGCCATAAACAAACTTTCAAAGCTTTTTGCTAGAGTTCTCCTATCCTCCAATAGTCTTTGGAACAAGCGTTAAATGCATTCAAAACTAGCATTGGGGATTACGATAGATAAATTTTTACTAAAACATGATTTTACATCAAAACTATAGCAAGTCAGACCCAAAAATGCCTATATAAGTCAAGTAAATAGTAAAAAATCAAATCATTTCACTATTTACCTCTAGCAGAGAGCACTTGGAGCATTTTCTTAGCTAGATCTTCCATAGCTGATACCGGGAGTTTCCATCGTCCGTTTTCAGCATCGTTAGTTGCAGGTAATAGCTAAAACCCTTATCTTTCATTTCATAGCATTTATTTTGAGATTTGGTGGGGTTTTGGGCCCATATGGAAAACCTTAAAACTCAAAATGCGGGCACCGTGGATACCCCTTGCGGGATACACAGTACCACCCGAGAACCATGCCAATAACACAGTGTACTGGTAGTGCCATCGCCTGTCTCCAACGGTGCACAGGTGGTGCTGACCATGGATAACTTAAACTAATAGTATGGGAACTTTAACTTCATTCTTTTGAATTTCAATGATTTAAGGATGATTCTAATGCATACCATTATTGTTTTTGGCAGGTCTAGGTTGCTCAAAACATGGTGATATGGAAAGAAAGAATGCATGACAATGAGGATGATGCTACTGAGAGAAATGTGGGTTGTATTGCCGCACTATGGGACTGTGGGATCCTGAAGTTCTTCCGAACCCCAAGCATGGTGTCACATGAATGGTTACTAGAACACATACTGCAAATGTGGAATCCATAGCAACAATATTTCGAGGTGGGGGTCCATATACTTACAGTGGAGGTAGAGGATATCTACTTCCTGACTGGTCTCTCAAGACGGGGTGCCCCCATCTCACTGACCAGTTCCCATGGGGGGGACATTACTACTAGAGAGCTTATAGATCGACACTATGCACTAGGTATAGGTACATCGGGGAAGAAGATCCCCATTAAGGCAGTGATGGATAGGTCTCTATGAAATATTCTGTTTACCATGCAGAGGGTGGCTGGGAGTCAGGGTGTGCACCAGGATTCTAGGGCATACATGTTGTATGCCATAAATTCCATGATGCCCACGGTGTTCAACTAGGCAGAAGCAATGCTTCCAATCTTCAAGGATCAGCTGACTAAGTGTCGACAAGGAGAGCTGAAGTAGTTCAAATTTGGTTCCATCTTATCCTACTTCTTCTTCAAGCGAGTTCCATAGATGAGGCCTCAGGTGACCTTCTGGATTTTGAGAGCACGGGACCCCCATATGCTAAGGTGGGTCCAAGTCATGGCTCGCAGAGGAGCGGGTAGGGGAAGGGTGAAGTTCGGTGATCCGTTCTTCAAGTGGCTCCGAGATCAGATCCTCATGGTTGAATACTATGCTTATGTAGGCATGGACTTCACCAGAGATCCTAACCTACCACTCCCACCTGGCAAGCAGTGGGGCGATATCGGTAAGAAGCAAGAAACCCTAAAATGGATGAAACATTTTTATGTTTTTTATGTTTTATATATTTTTATGTTAAGTGACGAGACCTGTATATTCTCATGCAGATGTTGGAGCAGCAAGACCTAGAGGAGCATCTTCGTTGGATAGGCGAGCTAGAGCTCGCTTTGTACCAAAGGGTGATGATATCACCAGGGAGTTGGAGGAGAACCTGGAGAGGTTAACTATGGATATCCCATATGCTAACATAGATGACCTCCCGATGAGATATCGGAGATCTACAGCGGGAGTACCGGGCCGATCAGTAGGCTACTACACAGGGTAGCTCAAGCAATGATGTGCTGTCACGAGCACCACTAGTGTATGAGATATGTACTAAAAGCTGATAGCTTCATGATTTTGTATGATGATTTTTCTTGAAAGCCTTCGTGCTTCAAAGGAGGTCTCGGGACCTATTTTTTGTAAACTTTTTTGTATATGTATATACAAACTTTTACACGGTGTTTATATGTTTCAAATGATAAATGTGTTTTCTATGAGTTCCATGTGTCTCTAAATGTTTATTTACAATAGACCATGTTTGATTTATCATCATGAATGGGAAATATTCCAGTCTAGGATGTAGTTAGCTAATGAGTCAGCGACTACATTATGTTCCCTAGGGATATTCCTATAAGTAATAGTTTCGAATGATATTTCTAATAAACGCACTCTTTGGAAGAGGCAGAGGAGTACCGGGCTCCTAATGGTGTAGACATGGTTCAAATGGAGAACCACAAGCTGAGAGTCCATTAAGACTACTAGATCACGAACATCCTAGGAGGAATCTTCAGTCAAAATACCGATGACTGCTTCATACTCGACGATGTTATTAGTAGGGGGACCTATACAAACCACTCCTAAATTGACCAAATCTTCAGTTGGGGAATAAAGTACCCAAGTAACTGAGGTGAGATTCAAGGTGTGGCAGCAAGCACCATCAACGAAGCTATAGAAATCCATCTGCATGACCAAAACATGGTATAAATAGATGCGGACACCAAAACTCAAAACCATCTTGAAAATAGTAAAAGCACACTGAAAGTCAATCAATATACATATATACAAGATACTATTCAAGAAAATCTAGGCATAGTACCTTTCAGGTACAACCCATTGCGAGGTTGCCCCAAATGGATTCCATCGTAATCAATGAGCTCGTAAGCTCCTTTCTCTAACACCTTAGAAATAATGAAAGGTCCATACCACATGGACTCAAACTTGCCCTTCCCTAGTTTGTCATATCTCTGGTCATAGGTCAAGACTACATTACCCTCATTGAAGACACGAGGTTGGATGGATTTATCATACTGCACCTTGACGTGTTTCTTATGTGCCCCATTAGTCAAGGTAGCATCTCTGTAAGTCTCATCAAGGTTACTTAAGTACAAAAATATTTCTTCCTCTGCGGAAGTGTCTAGGAGAAGTTTGACGACAAGTTGTAAAGATGGAATCTGACATTGGATCGGTAAGATGGATTCAAGTCCATAGACAAGCTGAAATGGCGTGAAACCAGTAGCCATTTTCATAGAAGTCTGATAAGCCGAAAGAGTGGAGAAAAGAATGTGGTGCCAGTTGGATTTATGGTCTCCAACCATCCGACGAAGCATAGTTTTTAAAACTTTGTTAATGGCCTCTACCTGACCATTAGCTGGTGGATAATACGGCCTAGAGTTTTCATGGCGAAACCCTAGATTGGCACTCATTTCCTCCATCATCTGATTACGGAAATGGGATCTGTGATCAGTAACGATGGACTGTGAAACTCCAAATATAGCTATGATATGATTGAACAAGAAGAGAGCGGCAGTCTTACCATCTTCCACATATGTAGGCATGGCCTCAGCCCATTTAGTGAAATAATCAATGGTTACGATGATGTAACCATGCCCCCCAACTGAGGTGGGCTTACAATGCATGAAGTCAATCCCCCATTTGGAGAATGGGCCAACGACAATGACGGGGTGGAGCAGAGCGAGATGGGTGCACTTTTTAGGATAGAAGTGTTGACAAGGTGGGAATTTCCTAACAGCCTAATCACAATATTTGAAGATAGAACGCCAGAAATAGCCAACGCGAAGAATTTTCTGGGCTGTAGCCATCCCAGATAAATGACTGCCACATGCTCCAGACTGGAAGTCATTCAACACATGTTTAGCCTCCTCATGAGTGAGGCATCACCGAAGAATAGATTCAATCCCATGTCTATACAAAGTATCATTCAGGATGAGATAATATTTCGCATGGTGATGGATACGGTGACGATCATCACGAGATAAATGCAGCTGAAAACGCTGCGTATGGAGATATATCAACAAATATCCATACCAAGGATCAATAGTGCTTATCAAGAATAGGAATTCATCCAGAATTGAATCACTGGGATCAGATTCCGTCGAAGCACAAGGAATATCACACATAAACTCTGCAAAGACCAAGGATTTCTTTGATGTAGCCTTGGATGTTGGAGACATCTACCATCATACACACTCTTTCGGTCAAATTGGCCTAGTTAAACCACTATCCTAAGTTTAATTGACATCAGTGGAGCATTAATTGCCATCATCCCAGTCATACCCACGCCTACCTACAGTCAAGGAGGCTAACTTAGCCTTCCCTACAGTCAAGGAGGCTAACTGGAGCACTCCAGGGGTGATCTGTGTGACATTAATGCACCTAATTGCTAACTGGTGGTTACTTTCAGTTCAACCAATCAGTTACAGTTAGTTAAGGCCCTCCATTCATTAAATATATTATTTAATGATTATTTTATTATTATTTAATGAACTGGAGTGAACAAGGCGCCTTCACCAACTTCTGATGGTCAGTTCAGCTTCAGTTAACCTCATCAGGGTTTATTGGAGTCATGCAGTACTAGCACTTGATGGTTGGTTGCTATGACATGTGTTTGATCTCCTTCAGTTGAGATTAAGTCATTTATTGCACTCCAACTTCAGTTAGGGATTGGTGAGTCAATTAGGGTTTTTGTCAAGTGGTTAACTGAGTGGTACTGCATGGCAAAGAGTCAGTTAAGCTAGACTCATGCATGGGAATTCGAATTGTCCCTTAGGTATTCGAATTCTTCATTGAGTTAAGCTATGGCTCATGCATGGGAATTGTAACCCTTTATTGTTTATAAAATATACAGAGAGGAAACCTATTTTGGTTCCAATTATTGCTAATTCATGTGTATTTGTTAATTATTCTTTGATGATTTTGATTCCTAGTTCCTAGATCATGTGCAAGAATTAATATGGTATCAGAGCTTACAGAGGCATGAAGAACAATCTCTCAAGAACAAGACTTTTGACATATTTCTCCATGAGAAGTGAGTAATAGCTCAAAATTCCAGCACTGCACCAGAATCCAAGGCTTACCACTCGATATCCCAAGTAAAGAACTTGTTGATCAAGCTTGCTTGATTGACTATGCTGGGTGTGATGAAAGCCTAAAATGTGCAAGCTGTCTGACCTTATTTTGCCCTTTATGTTTTTATTTTCAGGTTTCTACAGGCGAAGCATTCGCTACAAGCAAATCCAGATGGCCTCCTCAGCGGCCTCCTCAGTACCTATGTTGACTCCATACAATTTCCACACATGGAAACTCAGAATGGAGCATTAGCTAAAAGGAAAAGGACTCCACAGAGTCACCATGGACACTAAACCAGAGCCTGGATCCGCCATAGAAAAATCAAGATTCTTCAACAAAAAGGATGAAGCCTTCGGTTTCTTATGCCTCTCTATTTTCGATGATCTTCTCTTCCATCTTACGGATCTGAATACACCGAAAGAAATATGGGACAAATTGGAATCACTGTATGGAAAGCATGATGACATGAGAGTTTATCAACTCGAAAATAAACTCATGTCTCTCCAACCTTCCAATTTCGAGACTCTGAATGATTTCTTTACAAAGTTCAAGAATATAGTTTTTCTCTTGAAGCAATGCAAAGTGGAGAAGGAAGATGATCAGCTCATCCTAGCCATCCTCTCCAAACTCGAAGCTGATTATTCAATTTTTGTTTCTACATTCCGTGCAGGGAATATCACAACTCACAAATGGAAGATGCCTACATTCGATGCCTTCATTGAGTCCCTAACTAGTGAACATGACAAGCTTGTCCAGATGGGGATCATCCGATCTTCCCGTGACCAAGCCCTCCATGACACGGGGCCCAAATATGTGAAGGGTAAAGGAAAGCAGTAGAAAAATCAGAAAAATAAATTTGATATTCCAAATCCTAGATTTGAAAATCAGCAGCATGATGAATCTTCCGGCTCAAGGAAGAACAAAGGAAAGAGGCGCAATGGGAAAGAAAGAGTCAGGTGTTCTTACTGCGGGAAGGGTTTTCACCCTGAACATGTCTACATGAAGAAAAATCTTGATGAAGCAACCTCTCTCCTTGAGAGGAATCACATCAATCTTCCGGAGATCTTTCGGAGGAGAGATCAACAAGACCGGGAACCACAACATGAGAAAGGTCATGCCCTCATGGCAAGCACTTCAAAGTCCAAATCACTACTGATTGACAGTGGAGATTCAAATCACATGATGGCTGAAAAAGACTCTTTTTCATCCTTGGAGACCAGCAAATCCATCCCCATCCACTTGGGAGATGACTCCACCATCATTTCCAAAGGACAAGGTACTGTAAATCTAGAAAATGGTTCTTTTTCTAATGTTTTGTATGTACCATATCTAGCAGCAAATATCCTTAGTGTCTATCAAATGAAACATACAAGAATGCCTAAGAGGGTCTCTTTCAGCCCAAATTATGTTGAGATAACAGAAATTTCATCCGGGAAACTCATTGCAAAAGGCCATGCAAATCATCATGCAAAAGCCTATGAGTTCTCTCACTTTGTTGCGGATGAAAAGCCCACCGCTTTGCTAACTCATGGAAATGAAGTTAGTAGGATGTGGAATGAAAGGTTTGGACATCTTAATTTCAAATATTTGCAGCAATTACAGAAAAATTCCATGGTTGAAGGCCTCCCAGTCATCAAGGCAACCACGGGAGTCTGCAAGGGCTATGTGATTGGAAAGCACCCTGAGCACAAGTTCGATCGGGGAAAGGCAAACCGAGATACAAGCATATTGGGGCTGATACATTCTGATATCAGTGGTCCAATGCCTGTCACATCCATGAATGGATCAAGGTACCTCCTTACCTTTATTGATGATTTTTCTAGGTATACATGGGTTTTCTTTCTCAAAAAGAAATCAGAGGTATGTGAAAATTTTTCTGAATTGAAGGCTTTGATCGAAAATGCCTCTAGGCTTAAGATCAAGATATTGAGATCTGATAATGGAGGGGAGTATGTCAATAATGAGTTTCTATACATATTCTCCCAAAGTGGTATTCAGGTCCAACACTCAATTCCCTACACTCCTCAGCAGAACGGAGTAGCGGAAAGGAAGAACCGGTCTCTCAAAGAGATGACCACCTGCATGTTGGAGTCAAAGAAGCTTGCTGCAAATTTGTGGTCTGAAGCCATGCATGCTGCAGCATACATTCAGAACATGGTGCCACATTCATCAGTGAAAGGTAAGATTCCTTTCGAAGCATACTTTGGACAGAATCCAGATGTGTCTAACCTATGGGTGTTTGGGTCTACTGCATGGGCCCGGATTCCGCTTGATAAAAGAAGGGCTTTGCAAATGCAGAGCATAGAATGTCTGTTTATTGGATATCCTAATGAATCTAAATGATTCAAGCTTCTGGATATCAATACCAAACAGATCATCATCAATAAAAGTGTCAAGTTCGATGAGCCTCTTCAAGAGGTGGAACTAGTGGAGGAGAAAACTGCTAAAATTCCTTCCTATTCCACTGAATATTTGGATGATGAAATTGGGGATGATGACCCTGATTTGGATCCTCTGATTTCTGATATCAGTGTGCCACAAAAATCAGATACTGAATCAGAACCTGAAGTGCAAAATCATCTTCCTACATGGGCCGGACAGACACTCTCCTCCGCAGGAGACAACATTGGAAATCTGGATGATCCAAGGAGAACCAGGTTTGATTTCCAAAGAGCAGGTATTGCACTCTCTTGTTCTGATATTTTGCTGTTAGAAACTTGATATTTGATGATTATTTCAGATCCAAAATCCTACTACCATGCTCAGAAGGAACCGAGATGGCAAGTTGCCATGGATGAAGAGATGAATTCTCTACAGAAAAACACTACTTGGGAGCTAGTTTCTCTTCCTCCGGGAAGGAAATTGGTTCAATGCAAGTGGGTGTTTCGGAAAAAGGTTTCTGCTGATGGAAGAACCTACAAATATAAGGCAAGGCTGGTAGAAAAAGGTTTCTCTCAGGTCCAAGGAGTGGACTACCATGAGACCTTTGCACCGGTTGCAAAAATGGACTCCATCCGCCTTGTTTTGGCTATTTCCGCATCCAAGCACTGGGAGGTGCATCACATGGATGTTAAGTCAGCCTTTCTACATGGATATATTCATGAATAGATATACATGAAGCAGCCTGAGGGATACATCACTGATCCATCTTTGGTTTGCAAGCTAAAGAAGTCACTATATGGGTTAAAACAGGCCCCAAGAGAGTGGTATTCCAAGATGGATTCCTTCCTTCTCTCGCAAAACTTTCAGAGACGTAGATCAGATCCAAATGTGTATTTACAGCAGCATGATTGTCATCTTATTATTATTGTTTTATATGTTGATGACTTAATGATCACAGGTAGCACAATTGCCTCCATTTCAGCCATCAAAACTGCTCTCCACATGCCTTTGAAATGAGTGATTTGGGGCTTCTAAAACAATTTTTGGGGCTCGAAATCGAGCAAAATTATGATGGGATTATGGTCACTTAGTCAAAATAAATTTCAGACCTGTTAGTCAAGTTTAACATGGATGAATGTAGGCCTACACCATTCCCTTTCCTTTCAGGGATCATCCTTGAAGAAGGAAAAAGCACACCTCCCATGGACTGCACTATTTATCGACAGCTAATTGGTAGCTTGTTGTACTTGACAC
>LPNX010302062.1:120686-135858 GCA_001517045.1 Pseudotsuga menziesii
ACTATTCTCTTCTGTGACAACCAGAGTGCTATTAAGATATCCACGGATCCAATTACTAGGCAGAGGACCAAACATGTATAGATTCACATGCACTACATCAGGGAGCTAGTGCATGACAGGACCATCATTCTGCAATACTGCCCGACTGATGAGCAGATTGCAGACATCTTCACCAAGAGCTTTTCAGAAAATAAGTTCACTTACCTCCGTTCACTGTTGGGGGTGAGTTCATCAGGGTGACCCAGACTACTTTCAGTGTTCAGCTTGAGGGGGGGGCTTTTCCCACTGGGTTTTCCCTCTTTTCCTCACTTAGTTTGTTTTTAGCATTGTTTCAGTTGCTTTATTGTACAGGGTGACCTATGGCCTTAGTTTCCAGGGCCCTAGAATTTTATGCATCTATGTTTTCTAACTCTTCCTGAGTATATCTTAAGGGGGGGTGTTGGAGACATCTACCATCATACACACTCTTTCGGTCAAATTGGCCTAGTTAAACCACTATCCTAAGTTTAATTGACATCAGTGGAGCATTAATTGCCATCATCCCATTCATACCCACGGCTACCTACAGTCAAGGAGGCTAACTTAGCCTTCCCTACAGTCAAGGAGGCTAACTGGAGCACTCCAGGGGTGATCTATGTGACATTAATGCACCTAATTGCTAACTGGTGGTTACTTTCAGTTCAACCAATCAGTTACAGTCAGTTAAGGCGCCTCCATTCATTAAATATATTATTTAATGATTATTTTATTATTATTTAATGAACTGGAGTGAACAAGGCGCCTTCACCAACTTCTGGTGGTCAGTTCAGCTTCAGTTAACCTCATCAGGGTTTATTGGAGTCATGCAGTACTAGCACTTGATGGTTAGTTGCTATGACATGTGTTTGATCTCCTTCAGTTGAGATTAAGTCATTTATTGCACTCCAAATTCAATTAGGGATTGGTGAGTCAATTAGGGTTTTTTTCAAGTGGTTAACTGAGTGGTATTGCATGGCAAAGAGTCAGTTAAGCTAGACTCATGCATGGGAATTCGAATTGTCCCTTAGGTATTTCAATTCTTCATTGAGTTAAGCTATGGCTCATGCATGGGAATTGTAACCCTTTATTGTTTATAAAAGATACAGAGAGGAAACCTATTTTGGTTCCAATTATTGCTAATTCATGTGTATTTGTTAATTATTCTTTGATGATTTTGATTCCTAGTTCCTAGATCATGGGAAAGAATTAATATTGGCAAACTCTAGATCGAACTCCTGAAGGATAGCAATCCAATGAGAGTACTTTCCCTCGAGCACCTGGCGAGTCAGGATGTAGTACATCGATTTCTAGTCTACAAATATGGTGGTAGTGCGGAGCAGAATGTAATGACGAAAATTTTGTACAACAATGACTGTGGCCAATGCTAACTTTTCCACACGTGAATAACAAGTTTCAGTATCTAGGAGATTCTTATAGGCATAATAAATCAGGAGATTTTTTCCTGACAAGTTTGGCTGAGGGATAGGTTTTAATCTCGTGGACCACTAGGGATGGGTCAATCCTCGACATCTCTTCGTAGGACCAGGAAAAAATATCACGGAATTATTTAAAAAGTGCGTTATAGGCTTCAAATTCATATGTGGAGCAGTTTTTCCCAACATGAACATGCTCGATAGTATTAGGCTTGGTTGATATGTCAATCGGGTTCATCTATGTAATGTTGCAAATGTTTCCTTTATAATTTGTATTTTTCAATAGTATAGGACTTTGGGTTACATTGACAATATCAGAAGGAAACAAGGATTCAAAATCATGATTAACCGAATTGGTGTTGGGGAGGAACATGGATCTATGATGGTGATCCTCCCAAATGGACTCACCCGTGCTCATGATCTCAATAATGGACTCATCGGAAGGAAAAGTCTCAGAGAGATAATCTAGAGTGGGAAGAGAAGGTTCTAACCAATACGGTAAATGGTAGGGATCCAAAGCCACTAGGTGAAGTTCATCAATGTGATCATCGAAAGAGGTTTGAATGGCGTCATACATAGCTTTGTGAGGACTTAATGAGGTAGACTTAACAACATGTTTGCTCCCAGGATCACAATCAAATGAGGCAATCATATGGACTGATGTGGAATCCATGCTAGGAGGAGTGGATGGAAAAATTTCGATGAGGGATGAATCCTTCAACACGCCTATCCACTAGTGCAAAATGAGAGATTAGTGACCAGGAGACCAAAACTTTTGGTCACCACAATTCTTTTCAAGGGATAAATGACCAAAATTGATAAATTTAGTTGGGCTAACTAAAAAAGACCAAGATAAATTACCACTTTTGGTCACAGGATAAAAATAAACTAAAAAAGACCAAGATAAATGACCAAATTTGGTCACGGGATATCTAGACTAAAAATGACCACATAACAATTGGTCATTTATTTGGTCATTTTTAGTTGTGGATCTTCAGCAATGGAAAATTACAATTTTGACAATGAATTTCTACATTTTACTAAATTCTAAGAGTGCACATGGATTTAAAGACCCCTAGGACCTAGTAATTTGTAAACCTCCTCATATGTCGCAACTCCATTGTTGACACCAAATTATCTATGACAATGTCCTAATGGTGAGCTATGGCTTATATATTTGATAATAACTATACAAATATACCTATAATATACATTTGTTTTTAAATATTTTATATATAAATAATATTAATTATTAAACTATTTGTATTATAAACTTAAAAAGAAAATGTTGCTAAGTATTTTTTTTACTAAATACTAATAATATATATAAGAAAAAAATTAACATATATATTTATTATAATAATAATAATAATAAAACAAAATTTAAAAGACAAAACAAGTTAAAAAAAAACTTTCATTCACGACACCACATTAGTGTAGTTTAACAATTTTGGTTTTGGCACCAACTTGAAGTGGTGGGTGCCAATGTAGAACAATCTTCCCCTTTCATTACCATATGATAGGCATCCTTATAAGATTACATTTCACTCCGACTCTAGGTGACCGTGTTTAAGGCTTCAATGGCACAAAGTATGTTTCAATCTATGTCCATCCCATTTTTTTTCAATTTATTGTTTTTGAATTTAATTGATATTGGAATGATAAAATTTTAGCCTAAAAATACTCATGGAACTAGTGAATGGAGGAAGTGGAATCCCAATTGGAAAGCTTGGAATCAAGACATTAGAGGACACCCATTATAGGAAAAGATAACAACATTAGGCTTGAAGAAGTGGAAGAGAAGTCCAAAGGGCTACTGGAGACAGTGGAGTAGTTGGAAGCATAAAGGAAACTGGCAAGAGAAGTGACACATTTGAACTCTCCTCCTTTACATTCCAATGGATTCTATGGGACAAAGTTGTGGAGAGAAATGGAGGAGGTAATAGTATAACAAGGGGCACATCATGATCTAATCAAAAAAGGAGGCCCATACCTCCAAGTTTGGTGGAAAGACCTCTCATGAGCAAACTCCTCCTCAAATTCCAATGTTAATACATGGTTCACATATATTTTTGGTTAGTAGGATAGTTTGTAAAGCACTTCACATACCATTTGAAATATAGTAGATATAGTACAATTAAATTGATTGACAATAGATAAGGTATCAATAAATTAGTTAAGGCAAGTAGAAGGTCACACTATTTATTGAATTATTTTTGAAACAATAAAAAACATTTACTAGTTTTGTATTATTATGTTTTTTTTCAAACATGACAAAGCTTATCATAACTTCTCTTACGAGATACCTTACATCCAAAGAAGAATATAGATCATGAACCTTCAATATTATATTATCAATTTAGATAATTATTTTAGTACTTTTTTCTCGATACAAATACACCATTCTCTATGAAAATAAGAAAATTAATCTTTTATCAACCAATAGTGCTTCCCGCCAAAATTCATCCGCAAGAAGTTAGCCCCAGTAATATCAGGGTTTTGCCATCAGGTTGCTACGCCTCTAGTCACAATCTCAACAACCCTCGCCGGTATCTCCCTCGAAATTCTACTTCAATGGCGTTATAAATCTTCCTCAATTAGTTTATTGAATGTCCTTTCAAACAATCGGTTCTCTGTTAGTTTTATTGACCGTTCGTTTGAGCAATATTGAGGATGAAAGTTCAGGGGAGGACGACTCCGATGAAGATTGAGGTAAAAATGTGAAGAATGTGGTTGGTGTTGATGACAATGAGAGCAAAGAAAATGAGAGTTTCGAAGAAGAAGAATCGGTGGAACGAAAACGCAAGAGAAAACCCGTAACTACCCAAAAGGGAGATTCTCGCAGAAAAAGGTTTAGGAAGAAAACTGATGGCAAGTATCCTAGTTGTCGGTTCAAATTAGACAGCCCTGGCAAAAAATTGCAAGGTAAAGTGAAATCGATTACTCTCACTACCTGTAAGCCTATTGACTCAATGCAGGAGAATACAAATTGCATGAAACCTTTGAGGTAGGATGATGGCAACAGTATCTATGAAAAGATGAAGTCTGTACAAGGTAATGTCACCTTTATTCCCTGGTCCAATGTATTTTGTGTTTCATTTATTTCTTACAAATTATTTAAAAAATGAGCAGGGTTTTCCATTTTTCCCATTGAAATTCTGTTGATAAGTTAACACAAAATTAATATTGTTATGATGTAGTAGGCATTTATTACATTTACCAGGCATAGGAAAATGTTCATTTTCTTGTTTGAATTTGCTACGAGAAGCATGCTCCAAGTACTGCTTGGGATTTGCACCCATCCTCGTACCTTTTTTAATTTCCATGAGCATGGCTCAGACCATAGTTAGGACAGAACCCTCGTGGATGGCTTAAATTTTTTCAACCTTACCAATGAAACAAAAATCCCTATTGTTGGTCAGAGGAAAATGTTTTTACTTGAACACATGCTGCTTAAACGGTTCTTCAATTACAAAAAAAATGCTTTTGATGGCTAATTTTGCTTGCAAGGATTGAGTCATTTCTTGAATATTTTCCTACGCAAAGGTCCAGCGCACATAAATTGCCATACAAAATTCATGTTTTATTCCTTTTGTGATAAGATTTGGCTTGAAGGTGTTAGTATAGTTGAATG
The DNA here is from genome assembly GCA_001517045.1 of Pseudotsuga menziesii. Classification (NCBI taxonomy): domain Eukaryota; kingdom Viridiplantae; phylum Streptophyta; class Pinopsida; order Pinales; family Pinaceae; genus Pseudotsuga; species Pseudotsuga menziesii. The sequence continues at coordinate 125,772 of LPNX010302062.1, forward strand.
CTTAGGTTGCAAGCTGTCTGCCACATTGCCAACACATTGCATGTTTCATTTCAAGAATTGTGCTTGAGATTGGTTACTATTATAGCAATCTGTGGATAGAAAATATTGCTAATGATTATAAATACAGCCAATTCAGCTATTTCAAACTTTTTATTAAACAAATTACAACTGTCAGCATTAATAATTCAGGATTTTGTTCTTCTTTGAACATAAAACATAATTGTTTGGCAGGTAATATAAGGTATTGTTTGCCTGTTCTTTACTATGTCACCTACTTTTTAAAAGTGAAAGGTTTGAATGCTTTGTATACTTGGTAAGTGGCAGTGGGATGCCAATCACTCTGTCTGGAGAAGTTGCAGAGCGCTTTGGCTATCACATGACAGAGAAGCTGAAATTCCTTTTTAAGTAAGCATTTTGTACATTTTCATTGGTAGGCTGAGATGCAATAGTATAAAATTGTTTTTCAGGCTTGTCTAATTAATAAAGTTTTCTTTTCTTTTCTTATAGTTTATGAAGGATAATAATCTTGGTTTGATGTCGCAGTGGCAGCTTAGTGTTAAATTGCATATTAGATCCTTGTTTGTTTTGCCTAACATTTTGAATGTAAGCTCTTGGAATTAATGCAAATCAGCCAAAGGTCAAATGCTTACCATAGTCACAGATTTAAGGGTCAACGTAGCTAAATCCTTGATCTTATCTGACATTAAGGCATGGTTGAACTGGTCTCAGTACACAACTAACCATTAATAGTTGTAGAACTAATTTGCTTATATGCCACAGTTAACTAGTCCACATAAGAAACCGGTTAACATGTCAGCTTCTAGAAGTGCCAAGGTCAGTTACAGAATTGCTTAGGCTGAAATGTTGCATCAACAAATGCCATACACACACTTACATGGTGAGATATTGGTAGGTTTAATGCAAGACTCGTTTAAAATGTTAAGATTTCAGTAGTTGGTGGAGCTCAACACAGTTTTATGGATTGTGTGTAAGCATGGGGCTCAAATATGTATGCGGGGTTGTCAGTAATAGAAAGGATGCACATTTACATTGTTCCACCAAGTTAAGGAGACGGTGGGGATGTGAGAGTAGGGAAGTGCATCCAAGGGATGTGAGGCGACACACCCCAAATAGGGGACGTTGATCCTTATCACAGGGGACCCTGTCTCTGAAATCCTAAAAAGTATAAACATAAATATATAAAGATATGGAATCATAAATAATATATCTAATTTTTTTCTGTTAAAACCTATTTTTTTTGGTTTGAGAAATATGTCTTATAGAGTGTCTTTGGCTAAGCTGCTGCACTATGGGGGGTGCATCTATGGCGTCAAAATCACCCAGGACTTGAACCTGGCCTCATCCGCACCCACTCTTGGGGTTTTAAAAATTTAAACCTGGGTCTCTGTGTTAATATAAGCCTGATCACCTTGCTGCTTGCTGCTCGACCAATCTCCTTTGGGCTAAGTGTTACAACTTAACGATGAACATATTTAAATATGATATGAAAATCATGACACATGATTTATGATTTGAATCAGATTCATAAACATGAATGATGTCATGGAAACGTGGAATAAGTTAATAAATATTTGCATTGGCAGACAAGTTGTAGCGAACATGATTTATCCATCACCATTGTATTTCTTGTTGAATCTATAATATTCAAGGGATACTAATTAGTGATACAGGATCGCTAAATGGAAAAATCACTCTAATGCTCACATGCAAATGAAAAATCACTTGAGGGAGGTTTATTAGGTAAGACGGCTTAGAAATGCATTTTAGTTTTTTTTAAATACATTTATAAATTCCAAAAGTTGAATTTTGGGGGAACACCCAGGTGTCTCTGATTTCAGGGCATTGGGGGAATGAATGGCCTAGTGTTCCCCACACATTCACATTTCACTAAGTTTTGTAAAAGTGGAGATATGGAAACTCATTCTGGCCATCCCATCAAATCTGAATCTGCAATGTACAATTTCTTATGTATACACCCCACAAATCTGATACCTACATGTGACGGTTGGTTCCTAGTGTATCAAATTAAAATATCAAACACAGTTCTAGTCAGTGTGCAGAACTAGTTTCATTCATTGTATATTTGCTGGTGAGTTTGTCAATATGTGGGTTAGGCATCTTTGATCTTCATACTTGAAGTAAGTAGATAGGGAGATCCTTGAGTCCCTTTAGAGGTAGTGGTATCACCTTGTGATCTCATAGTAGAAGGGACACTTGAAAATGAGGTGCACTTGTATTTTCGACTCTTGAAGTTGGATCATCTGACAAATCTTGTTTGGTTAATGAATATGTTGATTGGTCTCCACCTAGAGTATATGAGAGCCATGTTGGAGTTGTCTTATAGAGATATTGAGTAATGCATCCAATGCCTTTACATGAATGGGGGATGTATGATGATGCCATCTCACAACTCCAAGAAAACATTTTTGAATCTAGGCTCTTCGGAGGTGAGGTCCAAGTAACTTAGATATACAATTTGTAGATGTCCTCTCTAATTTCATGATTTAGTTCTTGTCTAGTTAGTTAGAGATGGCCTAACATGTTTAGGGAGTACTTGATGGGGGAAAGACACTCAACGGAGATGGTCATTGATTGAAGAAATTGAAAGGCCTATGAGAACCAATCTTGTGCAAGGCCTCTAAGAACTAACCTTGTGCACGATCTGTGGGGCAATTTGAAGCAAGGGCCCAAAAAGTAGAACTATAGGATAGAGAGAAAGCTCCTCAATGCATTGAAGATCATGACCTTGTTTTGCCTAGGTTGATCCTCAACTTTTGATGGTCACAAAAACTGGCCAGGGAATTAATTTGTCTTTGTAGATCCCCAAGAGCAGAGGCCATAAATATTAAGTCATTCGTGAAAGGAGAAGGGAAATCAACACTTGATATAGAAGGCAACAGGAAGCCATTTCCAACCTTAATGTGCTTGTGGATGAAGGATTCCAGCTGGTCAATGTAAACCCCAAAGAGGGTCCTTTGCTCCTCCTAAGAACTACTTTGATCAAAGGTGGAGTTTTTTAGAAAGGTTTTCTTTTACTCATTTGTCAGAAAGTGATCACCTTATATTAACAGGTTTGCCAACCTTGCCCTTAAAAATCACTATTAGGGAATAAGAGGGGTGATGACTTGATCATGTGGCAGGCATATAAAGAAAGCGAGATTTAAGAAGTAGATAAGCTAAAAAGATTTTGACTAAATAACATAATAATTTTCTGAATATTACTTAATATTTAAACTCATTGTCTCTTGATCGTAGTCTATCTAACAAATCCCATCAATATAGCAAATTGCTAACTCCATAGTGTTGTCTTTATTGCATCTATATTCAAAGGGAGACTATTGTTTCTATTGAATTTTGAAGCAGCAATAGATGAAAGAAAGAGATCATATCATGAAGGTTTTCAAAACTAAATTATCTTGTTCCTTTACATTATCATGCATATGACACGGAACTTTGAATAATCAGACCTTATCTTATTTTTAAAATTTTTATCTACTGTTGACAAATTGTTATGTATTTGCATATAACTAGTTTGTAGTTATCGTATCACATCTTAATTTGTCTCATTTCATTAGATTATAAGTACTGCATCTATTCAACTAAGATTTAAAGTCTTATCTTCAGAATAGAGATATCTCAGATACCGATGTGGCAACTAGTATACAAAATGGACAATTTTAATCGTTTTGTGTATATTCAGTATTATCTGCTGAAAACTTGTTCCCTTAAGGAAAGCTGATTGTGCCTATAAGGTCTGAAGCACTTCCTTGAAATTAAGTAAATATGCTAACAAAACTCACAAAAATGGTATTAAAATCTAATATTGAAAATTATAAGCCTTTGCCAACATTCTCTAAAAGTCTGCCACTTTAACATCAATCTACAGCTGAAGACAAAATGCATCTGATAAATATATTCAAAATACAACGTCAAACAATATTCTGATTGCTTGTATGGTTGCACTTATACCATTACATTTTATGGTCTTTTGAAAGGCCAGAATGTAATGTACCCCATTACTGCCCCAGAATGTAACTTGACAGCAATCTCTGTTTTGGAATGATTGCAGTTTGGAGACATGTGCTGGCAGAAATAGATGTCGTGGATGAAATTGACATTGCCCTTGGAAAATGTAATTTTTCACAAGCTTTTTTTGATGTTCATTTCAAAGTTTGAAGCTCAAACCTGATCTATATATGCTTACCTTGCACTTATAGATGCAGAATGTAGCAATAATTTGAATATTCTAGATATTGTTTGGAACCTTATTTCTTCTGGTGGCTTATCAAGTTCTTGAACAACTGTCTTTCTTATTGGTAAATAATTATTTATGCTAATTCATTTTCAGACTATAAGGGATCCTTGTCTCGTCGCTGTGTGGGTGCAGTTGCTTTGGGCATTGGAATTCTATTAGCAACCTATAATTATTGCTTTGTCAATCTTTAGAGAATGGGGTTTTTGGATTTTAAATATTTTGCATGTGGATCATCCTTCTATTATGTTCCTTATCTTCTTATTGTTTGAGTCATCGCATTTAAATATGTTTTTGTCAAACACCAAGAGAAGTTTCCTTGCAAATATTTCCTACCTTTACATGACTGACCTGTGCCATAGGTCCTTGAAAAGATCTTGCCAACGAATATGATGGATGATAATTAAAATATCACCAAACTCAAATACTTCCACTCATGGAATGGTAATTATTGGAATATATAGGATTATTAGAAATATAAAAAACTTTGCATTTTTAAACTACGACATTTATAGAGGCAGATACACATTCCAAACTAAGGTTTACCCAAGCCATATGCTAAATGACAACATCATCATAACATTTTGTGCTTGTAAGCCACAATCGTTTACAGACTCATGATACTCATAATCACTCATTTAGGTAACACAAAGTTTATGGTCAGCCTACATCAGCTTTGCATGTGCACTTGGTTGGCCTTTTAGCTATATGCTCAATGACTTTGTATTTCTGTTCTACTAGAAATTACACGCCACCTACATATAACCCAAGGATACTAAGATATCTCTATCCTATGTTTGTGGAAGACATTTGGTAATAAATTTATTTTCATTTTGTAAGGACTATAGACATTTAACCAACATTAAAAATTAGTTATTTGGTGTATACTATTGTAGAGGTAATGAGTGCAATAAGTTTCTGCATCTCTGAATTCAATTTGATTATGATGATGGACAGAGTATCCGAAATGTAAATGATTTAACCTCTAACACATGATGATGGACAGAGTATCCCATATCCAAAATGTAAATGATTATAAGTCACTTAGAGCTATTGTTTATAAAACACAACTGTGACAAAAAAGAATATTGTTTATGAATCTGATGGGCCTCTTTGCTTTTCCTTCTGTACTAGTCATTTTTTCATTCACCCAAAAAATTCAGAGTAAATCCATGTTTATGTTCTCTTTGAAATTTCTCTCTTGCTGGAAGCCATCTCTGCATTCAATCAATGCCTTCTATAATCTTGTCATTTCAAAGGACAAAATAGAGTTAAAAGTGCCAGTTTTTAAACAGATAAATACCCTCCAGCAAAGTAATAGATTGTAATGACTTGCATATCAGCCTGAATGAGCAATCAAAGGACCCCAGAAGAAGTTTGATCTCATTGAAGCCATGCTGACCCTAAATCTATAAAATGCTATGTCGTGCAATTTAGATCATGTGACAGATATTATTCCCACAGTCCTAGAGATAGAGAAGCACACATGGAGCTAATTTGTTGTGCATCAACCAAAATATAGTGGACCCAATTTGAGATGAGTTCAAAAACTGTTATGCATTTGATATTTACCGACTGTCCACTACATCTCAATTTGTAACCTTCATCTATGTGCATTTTTATCTTGTAACACGAAAGCTCCAATGATTGTGTGAATGCGAATTGCATTTGTTTTGAATCCAGCTCCTAAGAATCTGGCAATGAAAAGAAAATGAAGAACACAAGTAGTAGGGATGCTAAAGAAAAGCTGAAATGCTAACTAATTTCAAGTTTGCAACACATATGCCATCATATCTACAAGATTATTCTCTTTCTAGGCTTTCCTTTCACTTTAGGTATCACATTGTATCATGAGAAAGTTTTTGTTTGCATCCTATTTTGAAAGAAACTCCATGGAATACTTGAGCCCTGCATTTGTCTAATTGCTTGAAAAGCCCAAAAGTAGAGCTGTTACAAGTATCTTGCAAATTATTTGAGCATCTTTGCAGTCAAGATATAACTTAGGAAATTATTTGAGCAGACATGGTCCATGCAATGTTGAAATCTTGATAAAAGACATGCACACATTTTGTAGGAACTATAATTATTAGGCATAATAAGATCCATACATGCAAGCTGGGTAAGGGCACATTCTCTAAATAAAAAAAAACATAAGATTAAAGTATATTTGATAAGATTTTTTTGGAAAGAACACTGCTTATATTACACAAAATATATGCAAAAGGAGGACAATATGTAAAAGAGCAGGGACAAATAAATTAAATCCAAATATGTAAAAGAGCAGGGGCTTAAAATGATTATGTACTGCTTATATTAGACTTTGCTTATATTGAACACTATATTAGAGATCTAGCTATTGAGAGTGTTTTGAGGGGAACAAGGGTTGAATGTTTAGATATCACTGGGGTTTCAGAGTTAAGGGACGAGTCACATATATCCAAATACATTCTCAGATCAAAAGGTGGTTCTCAGGATTGTTTGCATTGGTGTCTTCCAGGAGTTCTTGATACATGGAATGAATTCCTCTTTGCTCAGCTGTTGTTTCCACAACCAAAGAAGCCAGTAGCACAAACATGATGTGGCGACACTGTGTTACTATTTATTGGCCACTGCACAGGACTCCACTGATGGTTTATGGAAGGCAGTTAATAACTAGTTCCAACATGAACAGATCATGAATTGGAGGTTAATTGTAATAGAGCATAGTAAGTAAATTCACATTTATTTGTGTCCTATTTTCTATTTGGCTATAGCCTATCATTCTTTCATTCTGAGAAGAAAGCATGGCAAGGACTAGCAGAAGATATCTTGTTGCAGTTGCCATGCTTTTCAAAGATTTTCCACCAAAACAGTTGGAAAATGCATCCTTGTAAGTTTCCTACTAGAAGAAAAGGCATGTTATTCATTGTGGCATACTGAGTCACTATTTTGTTTAATTATCATTGTTGATCGTGCTAAAAAGTTGGTTCCAGAGTCATTTTTCTAGTTTTTATTTTTAATGTGATTCAGTATGCTGCCGCAAGCAGGCCTGTACTTTTCTCCTGTAAAATTGGATTCATGTACTTTTTTCTAGTCCCATTGGCCATTTTCTGTCAGTGGATATCTAAATATTAAATTTAAATAAAAATCCATGGATTTCAAATCGTCTTTTATGATTGAAATTAACATTGCAGAAATAGTGCAAGCTATGTTTCAAGAAATAAATGGATCTTCAGATACAAGGATCATTATATCTTGTCTACTATCACCACCATAAACTTCTATGTGAATAAAGAAAGTTATTTATAAATGCCTGTTTTTTTGTTTTGTTTTGGATATCTTGGTGTTGAATTCTCATCCTATCTTGTGACTATAAAGTGGGTATGTTGTCTCCCATTATAGTGCCCTGATTTAGACCGATTGTGTGCTAGTAGGTTATTTTGAATCTTGGAAAATGCTTCATTTTATCATGTTCCTTTCATTTACTGGTCTTTGATTGCACATAGGTCATTTGCCAATTTAATTGTGTGTTGTGCACATAGGTCCTATTGAATACCTTTATGCATGATTTTCCTATTTTGGATAGGTCAGTATTGAACACTACTGCTGTCAACAGAAATAAGTAAACTTGCTTCCCCACAAAAAAACTAAATTCTCAGTATCATTATAGATATGGTGGTTGCTAACTAAAAGTGTTAAATTCCCACTGAAATTGGCTGCTAACTCAACACTAACTGAAGTTTTAAGTGCTCAGAACCTAAAACTAGAACTTAAACTCAACTTCTGCATGGTTTGTTTAAAGATGGGTAAAAGCTAAGGTTTATGTTTTGACTGCGCTCCTTTTGCATGCTACACTAGCCAATGTGCCCCCTTCTTTTGCAATATAATCTAGATTCTATCCATATATAAGAAGTGTTCTGCACATGTTGTTTGTGAACACCATAACAAGTGCTTCTATCCTTTGCATGTATGTCGACCTTGAAACCCTGTGCACCTTTGCTGTTGTGACTCAGGCCCAGGAAAGGAATATATTCACAGAAATTAACTTAATGCAACATGCCTTCTCTCTCGCAATATTGACAACAAATTCCTCAGCGCTGCTCACCTATCTTCACAGCTTCGAAACACAGGAAGAAACACTAGTTTCAGCTGATTTGTTCACTAAAATTTTGACTGCATATTCTTCATAGGACAGAGCATTACAGCCCATCCGTTGAGTGTTACTGTTTCTCCTTGAAAAAGTAACAATGCCATTATTTACTGACGCAAATTATGTTAGCTGCCCTATGATTTGGATCTCCTACTCATTGTAGCTAAGAAGTGCATTTCTGTGCTTGAAAAACATTTTTCTTCTGTGACAAGTTTGTCAATCTCTGGAAATGGCTGGAATCTACTCAGTGCTGGTAGAGATAAGGTACTGTCTAATGGTAATTCTGGTAGGTTATAAGGTTTTTATTTAGTTTATATGCAAACTAATAAATCAATTGGCCATTTCAATTTCATTAGTTATTGGGGAGATAGGCATGCAAAGTGGTTTTGGGTTGTCTGTGATGTCTATATGCAAAGCTGCTATATTTATTTATAGAGATTTCTTCATTTTACAAAGTACCATGCATTGCAGACAAAAATATAGCATTCGACTATGGCTTGGACATGATCTTTTAGAAAAAAAAATTGTATAATGGTACAGTGGTTAATAGGCACTTCAAACTTGTCCTTGTCCCTGAACTGGTGATTTGAAGGGTGTTTTGCTAAGATTGCATTCTTGATCAAAATGTTTTGCTGAGATTTTTTTTGTTTTCAATTGAAAATGTCTATAATTTGGTTGATTGTACTAGTCATAAACATAAGCTATGCTGGTGTGTTGTCTGGATTGCTCCTTGTTAAATGCCAGCATGCTGATATGCATGTATTTTTAGTTCATCTTATATTTTAACAATCTTGTATTGAATTTTGTCATTGTATACATATTTTAGGTTGTAAATATATGGTACCTATGTGATTATCACTTCCGGGCAACAATACCAATGTATGAACCACTAGAAGTTGTGTGTGTTCTCCTAAGTGGTTCTAGGCTAGGGCTGGTGTCTGTTATGAAGCAAAGCCAAACATTGTCTGAGAATCAGAAGAAAAGTGGCACAGCCCCAGTGTATTTTTTTACTGTAGGGGAACGTGGCATTGTTCGTATATGGTATTCAGAAGGGTAAGCTGGTTAGCCACATCTACCAATTTTAGTTACTGACTGCAGTATGATTTTATGGAAGTGAAAATTTGAGATCATTGTTTATGCTATTCTGTCTTGAAGAATGGTATTTTGAGTTTAACATCATCTCCAAAGCATTTGCTTATACATGTAACTGGTCTCAATTTTCCTTGCATTGTTTGCAGCGCTCTGTGCTTATATGAACAGAAGTCCTCGGATGCAATCATTAGCTCTGACAAAGATGACATGAAGGGAGGCTTTATATCTGTTGTCCTACTACCCCTTTCTCAAGGAGTGTTGTGTGTTACTGTTGATCAATGCTTTCTCTTTTATGACCTGGGTGATAATGATGAAGGAAAATATGATTTAAAGATTAGCAAGAGGCTTATACGTTACAATGAGGAGATCGTGGATTTAAAATTTCTTGGGGAAGAGGAGAAATTTCTTGCAGTTGCAACAAATCTGGAGCAAGTGTGACTTTTTAATAAAAGAGTTATGAATACATAGCAAGAGAAGCACTACAATTGCTTATAAGTGGTTGTGATTCTTTACAGTATTACAAGTTTATTCATATATTAAAAATACATTCTTTGTTTCTGTATATCAAGTTTAACTATGTAAGAGATCTATTT